>JANAVB010007798.1:12164978-12471181 GCA_029216955.1 Iris pallida
ATAATATAACTTTGTAGCCCCAAAACCAGCAGAAAAGTAATAAGTGCGTCATGGTTCATCTAACTTAAGTATCACTGTACAAGTAGAGAGCAGTGTACAAATGTAGGAAATTTTGTATTCATTGCAGATGTGCAGAGAACTGTGAAAGGTTCTGTTCCTACAACCAACATCTTCAGTCCCTGTTAGCTAAAGTAAAGCCTATGCAAGAACCCTGGAATAGCAATTAATACAGTACTAAAAAAGACAATTATGCATAGTGCCACACTTCTCTGTTCTGAGAGCAATTTTATACCAAAATTTTCAGCTGATTCCATAGAAATATAGTGCCAGACTAATATGGTCAGGCTAATGTTAGATATTTAAATGTCAAATATACTTCAAGATTTTTGCCGTTTTTTCCCAATCCCAATGTGAACACTTTTACTGTTTTGAGTGTGCTCAAAATCCCAAAGTCAAATAAACTTCTACATTTTATTGTTTCATTCTGGAACAGTAAATCTAGTGATCCAAAAGTTCTAAAGAGAAAAAAAAAACAGAAACCCCAAGTACTAATCTAACTTCTAAACCACCCTTATTGCTGTAACTTGAAATGGATTATGCTAACATCACTACTTGAGAATATGAAATTGTTATTTTTTTTCAATTTTAGTATTGGTCACACATACGAGAGTGAAAGCATGCCACACGTACCCCAGACCACACAATTCATTTCACTATTGTGTTAGAAGAAGGCTACATTTCACCTGTTGTACTACATTTCATACTAAGTAATGCTGCAAGCCCAGCCAGTCTTGGCATGTTCAAGCTCAGCACCTGTAAGGCTGGAACTTCTTGAGCCGAGCTTGATGTCACGGACTTAGTGTTTTAGGCTACACTTCGACCCTGCGGCGCATTATCTTCCTCCTCGAAGAGTCGTGCAAGCCTTCCCCCAACGCTTAGCTAGATCGCTAAGGCGATATGAGAATATTGTGGAGCAAAAGAGAGAGAGTGGAAGATTAAAAGTTCACTATACTAGAAAAGAGTACAACTTTGGGTGGTGAGAACAAATGAGCCTCCCACTTATTTATAATGGCTCATAGAGCTTTACATGAAAACTTCTGAAAGGAATATTCGAGAGATTATCTTCCTACCATACTGGAATCGGCATATTCCAGGATTATTCTCTAAGAAAAATAAAAGAAAACTTCATGGGCCACCCAGAAGGATCTTGGACCATCTAGAATGATCTTGGGCCTTCCAGAGAAATCCCCGTCTTCTAGAGAGTTCTGCCATCTTCTAGAATGTTCCGGAAGCTTCCCGCATAACCCGGTCCGTGGAGAGTTATGCAAATCCGTCTCGGTGGGGCGCAAACTTTTGTGGGGACATTCTCCCCCACCTGTTTCGTCGACGCCCTTGTCGACGGGTGCAACAAGTCTCGGGACGATGTCCACTCTCGTTGGCATGATCGATGCGCATCGTCCCTCCTTTGTGCGTCTCATGCGGCGCTTCCCTTTGCCCATCTTCTTCTCAAGATCGGAAGCAAACTGGTTCGCCGTACCAACTCTGACTTCGGTCTGTGCCCCCTCGGCACAGGAAGAATCTCGTGCGGGCTACCAAGTCGCCGATCCCCTCGTCTCGTGGCTGCACTTGGTTCTGCACACCTCCTCCCGCATGCGAATCCCATTGCAAGCATGTCGACCCGAATGTCCCCCACGAGTTTTGAGCAACTCCTTGCGCGAGTTACTATGCCTCGTCGCTTCTGCCTCCGTGCAGTTTGCGACACGTATCTCTGCACTCGTGCCCAGGCCGGTAGCACAGTCCAACCCCTCCGTAGAAGTAGCTCCTCGGGGTGCCTTTTGCAACACCCTTGGTCTCGCACGAAATGCCTTCCTTCTTCTCGAGCACCGCTAGGTATGCTGTCCCTCTTTTTCCATCTTCTTGAGCTGAGTAGCGGGGATAGTTTCCCCTTTGAAGGCTTGCCTCGTGCAGCTTTCACCATGCACGATGAGCCTTCCTCCATGAAGCCGACAACTCCCAAATGTGGCATCGGAATCGCCTTAGCCGCGATAAGAAAATCCATATCTAGTATCATCTTGAAGTCATCCAGTGACGTAATGGTAAAATTGGCAACACCCGACCAATTTTCCACCGCTATACGAACCCCCTTGGCTACCCTGCACGGGGCGCACCTCTATATTGACCGCCTTCATCATGCTCGGATCTTCCTCCAAGGCTACACCCAAGCGACGGACCTCCGCACCCGCGATGAAGTTATGAGTGGCGTCCGTGTCAACCAACTCCGTGTGCTCATGTCATTGATCCTCATGTCAACGTACATGAGCTCCATGCTCGGAGTCCTCGATACAGAAGACTTGGTCTTCACGGCGTTGAGTAAGCGCAACGCTCCCATGTGCACGCTCCCACTTCGACTCTTCGTCCTCCACCTCCTCGCTTTGGACGACATTCACACACATGCTCCTCATCGGACAATTCCGAGCAAAGTGCTTCTCTCTGCATATGAAGCACGAAACAACTCGCTCGGGTTGGACCTTCTCGTGCTTCTTTCCCTCGGACGAACCTTCCTTAGGAGAGCTCCACAGTCTCCCCCACCATTCTCTTGGTGGACTTTGGCTTGGCCTTGGCATCGTTGTCGTCCCACATGTACTCGACGAGCCGCTCAGCTGCTGCCACGGCGGTGTTCAAGTCTTGTACCCTCTGTCGCTGCAATTCTTGAGCCGCCCATGGTTTGAGTCCATCGAGGAAGAAGAAACGATCCTCCTCGCCCATGCTAGATATCGCGAGCATCAAGCGTGTAAACTCCGCAACGTACTCCTTGATCGCCCCAGTATGTTTGAGTTGCCGCAAGCTCCGTCTCGCTGCAAACTCCACATTTTCCGGATAGAACTGAGACTTGATCTCCTTCTTGAGATCTTCTCAAGTCTTTATCGAGCACAAACCCTTCTCGGCCTCCATGCACCTTCAACGCCACCACAACATTGCATCGTCTGTGAAGTAGAGTGAAGCAATATCCACCTTCTCGGCGTCATCGTTAATGTGCAACGCCTTGAAGTATCGCTCCACGTTCCACAAGAAGTTCTCAACTTCTTTGGCATCTTGCACCCCGCTGAAGGACTTTGGCTTGGAGATCTTCCGTCTCCTCGGTGCCTCCCTACTCGAAGGTCCACCATTCGCAACGGCCTTCTCCAATATGACAACTTTGATCTTGAGTTCTCCGCAAATCTTGACCACGGTCTTCAGCTCCTCGTAGCCTTGGACCTTCCTACGCAAGTCCTCAATCTCCGCCCGATGTCCCTTGAGCTCCTCCTCAAGTGTGGATCGGATCTCTTGGAATTGCTCTTGAAAGATTGCCATGGACGAAGCAACGTCGCTCTCCAGTCCATCGAAGTACCTTTCTAGCCTCGTGTTGCTTTGAGCCACGGAGCCCATGCGCATCTCCATGTCCTTCAAACCCGCCTCAAAGACTCCAACGCGCTCGACAAGATCCACAAGGCTACGCTCCGCCGTAGACTCCTTGCTCTTGTCCTTCTTGTTGGTCTTGGCGTGCCCCTCCCTAGGCGACATGGGTCCCTCTTGGACGTTCTCGGATGTCGATATGACACCAACCGACCTTCGCTCTGATACCACTTGTCACGGACTTAGTGTTTTAGGCTACACTTCGACCCGTGTGGTGCACTATCTTCCTCCTCAAAGAGTCGTGCAAGCCTTCCCCAACGCTTAGCTAGATCGCTAAGGCGATATTGAGAATATTGTGGAGCAAAAGGGAGTGAGAGTGGAGGATTAAAACTTCACTATACTAGAAAAGAGTACAACTTTGGGTGGTGAGGAACAAATGAGCCTCCCACTTATTTATAATGGCTCATAGAGCTTTACATGAAAACTTCTAGAAGGAATATTCCAGAAATTGTTCTTCCTACCATATTGGAATCGGCATATTCCAGGATTATTCTCTAAGGAAAATAAAAGAAAACTTCATGGACCACCCAGAAGAATCTTGGACCATCTAGAATGATCTTGGACCTTCCGGAGAAATCCACCGTCTTCTAGAGAGTTCCGCCATCTTCTAGAATGTTCTGGAAGCTTTCCACATAACCCCGGTCCGTGGAGAGTTATGCAAATCCGTCTCGGTGGGGTGCAAACTTTGTGCGTGACATTGAGCTTGAAATCTTTGGCTCAAGCAGCTCTCAAGCCGAGTCGAGCTCTTGAAATCTGGGTTCAAGGTGAGTAGGCTTGCCAGCATCTCGACTCCGCTCAGGAACAGCTTGAGAGTTGCTGGAGTCACAAAAAGCTGGCAAGATGCTTGTGAACTGCATGAATCACATATCCAAAGCGAGATGAAGTAGGATTGTGAGCAGCTTGAGCCGGATTTGGAGTAGCTTGCAAGCTTCTTAAATTCGACAAAGCAGTGGTAATTGGGATGGTTGGCATGGTGGTTATCAAAGAAGTTCTGGTGATTGTCGTCGATGTAGTGTATATATATATTATATATATATAATATATATATATATATATATTAATATATATATAAAAGGAAGGATAGGCATTCCCACAATTTTTGCATCCCCATGTTCACATCCGTTGGATGTGCTTTAAGTCATCTAATCTTAACCATTGGTAAATCAATGGTTAAGATTAGATGACTTAAAGCACACCATCCAACGGCAAATAGGGGGGATGCTTGGGGATGCAAAAAGTGTGGGGATCTTGATCCTTCCTCTCTCTCTCTCTCTCTCTCTCTCTCTCTCTATATATATATATATATATAAAATTCATCCTACCAACCGAGTTGAAACTTTAGATTATCCTGGTAAGGATGAGCCATCAACTGAGCTGTTCAAGAACTCAAAGGTACTTCCAGGGGTTTTGTAAAAGCACCAAGCATTGGCAGACTAAGGAGGAGCTATAATATAGTAGCTAAAGGAGCCACTAGGACTAGAGGTAGGCCTAAACGAACCGGGATTGAGATAATAGAGAAGAATATTTTTTTTTGCTAGTGTTACAGAGGACATGGCCCTTAACGATACAAATGGAAGAAAATGATTCGAACGGCCGACCCGAAAAAATCTGAGATAAATGCTTTGTTTTTGTTGTTGTTAGCAAGCATTGGCAGAGCATGACATACTGCATCCACTCTGGTCCTGACAGGGAGATACGAAATTCAATAAGTTACTACAAGGCAAACATAGGTATGTGACACTTAAAAGACTGAAGAGATAATATATTTTTAATTTTGTAGAGCTCATATTCCAGACAATCACATGGTAAAAAAATTTAATCGTCAAAAGGTACACCACAAATATTTCTAGCTCACTTTGATGAATCTTATTTGGTAATTTAAAAGATAATTAACTAATTAATTCTCACTTGATTACTTTAAGGGAAATATTGCCATAAAAAAAATTGTACTCGCATGCAAGGTCCTTTTGCGACTGTCGGAAACTTGGGTTGTTATGTGTTTTGACCCAAAGCTACCAGGGATTTAGCAAAACTTACTCTTTATTATAATGACTCAAAAGATGTATCAGTATGTTACATATAGATTAACTAATTTATGATGCTGATATTTATATACATACTTCATGAATGAAATGGTTTGTCTCAAAGAAGTATTCTAAATCAAGATGAGGACCTAAAGGTCTTTGGATTAAAATCCTGAATTATCATATTTTTGTTAAATTAATGGTCTGTTATTGAATCTCACTGGTGGAAGTGGGAGGCGGCAGTGAAGTCAAGGAGATATGGATAACATGGTGAAGAATATAATAATTCTTTTAAAATTAAAGTTTGAAGAGAGAATAATCTTTTTAATTTTGTGGAGCTCATATTCCAGATAAACATATGGTGAAGAATTTTATTCGTCAGAAGGTACACCACAAATATTTCTAGCTCACTGTGGTGAAGCTTATCTTATTAGGTAATTAAAAAGATAATTAACTAATTAATTTTCCCTTGATTACTATAAGGGCAACATTGCCATGAAAAATTGCACTCACGTGCAAGGTCCTTTGAAGTGTAAGTGTGACTGTCGAAAACTTAGGGTTGTTAACTTGTTATGTGTTGTGACCCAAACCTACCAGGGATTTAGTGAAATTTACTCTTTACTATAATGACTCAAAAGATATGTATTAGTATGTGACATAAAGAAATTAACTAATTTGTGATGCTAATATTTATATGCAATCATACTTCATGAAAAAAAGAGTTGTCTCAAAGAAGTATTCTAAATCAAGATGAGGACCTAAAGGTCTTTGGATTAAAATACTGAATTGTTATATTGTTGTTAAATTAATAGTCTGATTATTGAATCTCACTGGTGGAAGTGGGAGGCGGCAGTGAAGTCAAGGAGAGATGGAGAATGAGATAATTAGTATTAATTAATTAATTGATTAATTATCCTGTAAATGCTATTAGAACAATTTACTCCTAGTTCAAAAGATCATGGTCATATGACAGCTCATTTAATGGAACTTGTGGAAGTGGAACTTCTCAAAACTTGGGGGCACAATGACTATTCTTTAAATAGGGATGGTTACGTATCCTTGACAAAAAAAAGGATGTAACCCTATTATAACGAGTTTGAAGAGAGTGGTATCAGTATGTTAAAGACAAAAATTAACTGATGTGTAAAAACTAATAATTAGGTATTAATTATATACATACAAAATGAAAGAAAGCATTGTCTCAAAGAAGAAACTTCCTTCCATGCATTTCGACCAACTCTCAACTGGTGATGTACTTATAAAGGGTTTGTTGAAGCTCGATTAAGAATACCATAACTTAGTTGAGGACCTGAGGTTAACTAATATTCATGCAATGTTTGCTTCAGCATCCAGTGGAAGTACACACAGAGGAAAAAAGCACGACTATGTTCTCAAGGCATCTGGCCTCTATCTTAACATAGTTACAGATGTAATGCTTAGATGCACTCAACGTTCACTTCATAGTTCATACACATTCTCTCATATAGTGTCTCCTGCAATACCAAAAAGGCAAGTTTGAATAATGCTCTTTTTATATACGTTTTTTTCCTTGTACCCGTCATAGAATTTTACATCAAGGTAGAAACAACCACATGCGAGCCCAGAAGCACTCTCCACATCAACCATCCTGCTTTCTAGTTCAATGAACTAAACCTAAATCCTCTTCGAAATAGCCATCATGATAAATGATTGAACCTATGCTAGGATACTAGTACGACACGAGTCAGGACACACCCCTTATAGATATGGCACTGATGGCATGTCTTAGTACATATTGGACTGAGTCCAAGTAGTTATTGAGAACATGTCTAACAAGGAGACAACGTCGACAATGCACCAATTTTGTAGAGTCCGTATCTCATAGGAATAATCCGGAACATGTCTAACAAGGAGACAACGTCGACAATGCACCAATTTTGTAGAGTCCGTATCTCATAGGAATAATCCTATCTCACTGATCACTCATAAAGTATTTCCTAGGTATCAGCAAGGTTGTGAAAAGCCTAGGCGCTAGTCGGGCGGGCACCTGCCGCCTAGCACCTAGCCCTCCTAGGCGGTTGCCTAGATCTAGGCGGTTCAAAAATAAATTTAAAAAATCCAAAAAATTACTGAATTGCAAAAAAAAGACTATAAAATACCAAAACATGCATAGTCGGACGTCGGAGGTCTAGGCGAGCGCCTAGGCGGACATCGGGCGGGCACCAGGGGCCTAGCGCCTAGGTGTCGTCTTTTAGAACAGTGGGTATCAGTTTAACTTGTTTCTTCTTATACTCTTCAAAAGTTGCAGTGAGCAGAGTCTTCACGCACTGATATCTTTAGATAATAATACTCACTTTCCACATTTCTACCTATAAATTGATCTCCTCTGAGGTCATCAAATTAACAGTATTCTCAACTATATCTTGTACCATCAATACCAAATTATATCCAATGAAAATATAACTAATAAACTGATCCAATATAAATACACTCACTCGAGCTCGAGCTTGAACATGGTCGTTTAAGATAGAGCTCAGCTCGATAAATCCAACCTGTAAATGAACCAATCTTGAAAACACAAAGCTCGACTTGCTTGACTAGTTTCCAGTCCCTAAGAATACTACATTAGTTTATAATGGCATATAAAGTTGGCTTTCCTGTTCTTGTCAAAGAATGAGCTAGCTGAAACATCATAAGAGAAACAGCACAAATCAACCCACATTCAGTTCAAACAAAAGGGAGCATCTAGATCAGAATCAATAAAGGGTCGAACTACAAGAACAACCTTCCAGATACTTAGTTATCACTTGCCAAGAATAACTATGAATGTGAAAACAGAGTCGGTGAATATGAAGAACAGCTGGAAGGAAAAAAAGAAGAGGTTCCACTTACATAGATGCTATAAAACAGGGACAAAATTAGACGTTGTGCCTCTATGGTATCTCCTGGTCCAGATAAATTCAGCAGGCCTTGTCCATGAACTCCAAGATTAGCATTTGAGTGTATCATGGATGATTCCTGGCTCAATTTATGAACTAAATCCATTAATGAAGAAGCAGTATTGGACTGAAAACGAGTATACTCTAAAACAGAATAAGTGCCATACCCTTAGAACAACCAGATTGCTTGCCTCAAGTAATGAAGTAGCAATTAATGTATCCCCACTGGCACTGATAAGCATTTTGGAATTCCACATCAAGAGCATCTTTACGGACATTCTTAAAGCTCCAAATACCTAAAAATAAATATAAAAGTTGTCATATTTATAAAAAATCAAAATTGAAAGAAATTTAAGATTGTATAATTGGAGCATGTTTGCAGGTGCTAGAATCAGGACGGGACCAAGGGGAGAATGATTCAGGACAGAAATCAGTAACGGCATGAATAAATCTGTTAAAACACCACCAACAGAGCCAGTATTTTAAGTCTTTGGGTTCGGCTAGATGAATTCTTTTTGTCCCTTCTCTAAAAAGAGTCATTTCCTTTTGAATATTAGCAAAGCCACATTCTTTTACAAAACCTTGTACTCAAGTTCATTTAGACCTACACAAAGAACCCGTTCCTTTGGTTTGATATATGGCCTATAACTGTAGGATAGAAAATGATCCAAAGCAATTTCTTAACTAAGGTCATAGCAGGCCTAGCACATGCAAAACAGTGTGAACAAAGTTATTGGTAGAAGGTAAATTAGATTTCTCAAAACAAAAACAAAAAACAAAGGAAGAAATAAGTTGTATGATAAGTTACGCTTATTTGCAAATCTTCCATGAACTTTCCATATGATCACTTTAATACCAACACTCTTTTATTACATAGATACCTCCAACCTTTTTATCACTTTAATACCATTACGTATTGACGGAAAGATAGACAGTTATAGCCCCCCTTCTCTACCACCTGATCCTCCTTCCTCTCCTCTTCTTCCTTCTTCAAAACTTTATCTCCATTAAGTCGACAGTGACTAATGGAGGGTAGCAAGGTGCAATTACTTAAAAAGTGCATGGTATCAATGCAAACAAAAACAAGTTTATGGCATTGAAGTGATTATAGAGAAAGTTCATGGGAATTTTATGCAAACAAGCCTCTGAGTTATATTCATTCAACGTCATACGGTCATGGGAAAACCCGCAAAAGTTAAGCAACAAATGAATTAAAGAAGAATTTAAAAACAACACATATTTCAAAAATTGCTGAAAATTTAACAAGGTTCCCCGTATTGGCTGACAAGAATACATATCGGTCGTATCGTTTTTGGCCTATCCAGATCCAGTATTGACCGCTACCGATATCGACTGAAATTGGCCAATACCGACAATAGGACTCTTTCCTCGTCAATTCAGCTAGGAAAAAAATTACAAGGAAGAAAAAAAAAAAGGGAAAATGGTGCTGACACAAGGATTCAACACATCGGAGATGTACATAACAAGTTGACATAGTATAAGTATTCCATTTGTCGAAGTTATATATTTATAGATTCACAACATCCATCAATCTTAATATTATTCTCTTCAAAACTAACAAGAAATAACAAATAATACATAGAATTATGCCTAAATATATGAAATATTTTTTAGAGTAATTATTTAACTCGACTTTCTGAAACGAAAAACTCTGATACTCCGCTTCAAAACCTCCGAAACAGAAAACATCAATACTGATACTTATAAGAAGGGTCTGATACCGATTCTGATAATGTTAGCTTTGATAGCAACAGTAGCCTACTGGACAAAGGATTAGGAAAACAGTCAAACCCATCTCTGTCATGTAGTGATTACCACAAGTAATCCTGACAAAATTATGTGAGCCATGCAATATCATAATTCATATGAAACTAAACTAAGGAATCTCCCATAAGACCACAGTGTAAACTAGAAAAGGAACAAAAACATAGATAATGGGAAATAAGATATACTTTTTGGGGTATACAATTCCTATAGCAATTTGCATCATCTCCCTCTTCACCTAGAATTTCTTCTGATCTACATTCTACAGGATCAAAGAGGGTGCACCTTTGTCGCATGAGCTTAAACTGCATGAGCAAAATGACAGTCCACTCGCTAACTAGCCTGTCTAGGTTTCATGACAAGATTCTCTCTTCCTCATAGCTACCTTTGGTAAGAGTTACACCAACACTGCAGCATAGAAGGTTCACACGGACAACAGGTCATTAGAAATTAGTCTCTCTCTTTTCTTTTATGGAGGTTTCTGACACCCCATCATCACCATTATGGAGGACCAGCTCCGTTTGATGGTGATTGAGATCCAATTTGAGTTCGAGTACGAGTCTGATCAGTTATAGAGTGTGATTTTGTGTTTGGTTAGTTATGAGTTTTAGTCCTGCTTTAATAAGTTTTCCTTCTATTTAGGGACTTGCTTGTTTCCAAAACTAGAGTTTCTATATATTGTCGTAATCATAACTTGTATTCACAGTTAAAGAATTGAGTTTAGGATTGGTTCCTTTTATGATAGTGTTGTGATGCCAAGGGAATGATGTCGAAACTTAGCCATATATTTATATTTATTCTTGTCCATACCAATCCCCTTCTTTCTCATTATTGCTGTCCAGAACAGCTTCCCTTTTTCCAGTGCAGATCCAACAACCAAAGTCCAGCATTACACTCGCTCCAGCTGACCAGAATCTTCAGGCCGCCCTTCTGCAATCAGTCTTCTACTTGCAGAACAGATCCTACATGGCGCCTCTACTCCAGTGTAACCTC
The DNA here is from genome assembly GCA_029216955.1 of Iris pallida. NCBI lineage: Eukaryota > Viridiplantae > Streptophyta > Magnoliopsida > Asparagales > Iridaceae > Iris > Iris pallida. Next base: position 12,176,152 of record JANAVB010007798.1, read on the forward strand.
CCCCATGTACAACCAGAATACATGCAGACTAGATCCAATATCACCCTGTTGCCTTGTTGCTGTTTGCAAACCCAAACAGTCCCTTTCGGCCTCTTCTTTACCTGCTGTAACCACCAAAACAGCCCCTTTTGTATGTTGTTAGGTTTTTGAGAAGTAGATTAAGTTGTAATAAACTTCAAATGTTTTGTTATATTAGTATAATTGAACTAAATTGTGAATGTTCTAAAGACACAAAAGAATTGTTAATGTTTTTACAACTTGACATAGTATACCACATATAGTGTCATTTATGTTTCATCTTCTTTCCTTTAACATTAAATAGTATTAAGTCATCTTCTTTCACATTATATCATCTAGTTCTAGATCTCCTCTTTCCTAGTTTCTTTCTTTTATTGCCCTAATATTAATATTTAAGATCATTAGCCTATATTGAGTGGTTAATTTCACAACTGGTATAACTTTGCAATCTGTACATAATAGTCTATCAACGTTCCTAGTAAGAAACAATCTACCTTGACTAATGTTGGATCCACACCTAAAAGTAATTGTTAAATTAAATTTTCCTCTTATCCTAAAACAAGTATATGCTATTATAAGGTCATACAACACTACAAAAACAAGTATCCTTTCAACCCCCCCTTCTTTTGTAGTTCCATGACCATAACATATATGCATGCTATCATAATCTAATACGAACCTTAGGGGAACTCATCCTAAAAGCTAGCCATTAAGAGGAGAGAGCCTAAAATCATATCAGCTCAAATCGAGTTCCCATATAAACGATGTGGGACTAAAGGATCCTAACATTCAACCAAATTTCGTTGTATGGGCGTCCACACGGGTTTTTTGCACTGGACTTCTAGTTCCGGACGAATACTACTCTGTCGGTGTCACCATTCACACCGCACGATTGCAATTGGGAGACATGACATAGGCACTAATACCTTTTGATACGAATCTTTGGAGAACTATCCTAAAAGCTAGTCATTAGGAGGAAAGAGTCCAAGATCATATCAGCCCACATCGATTTCCCCATATAACCAATGTGGGACAAAAGGATCGAACATAATCATTATTATCCCTTCCAACATAACCATTTAAGGTCATAAGATGTAATGTCCCATTCCACTCAGTCAATCAGAGGAATCAAAACGTCGATAGCGTTCGAACTTAGCCATGCAACAGCTGCTCGAAGACCCGCTCGGTCGAGGCGACTCCTCGCTCAGGTGGGTGGTGGCTTCGGTAAACTTGCCTCAGCTTGGCCTTCACTCTAATAAAACGAAAGTTTTCAAATGCACAAGTAGGCTTGATAATAAAAGAGACAAATCCACATAGCTAAGGAAATAATTCCGACGGATCGGATTGAGTTAGAATATGGAAAGGTCCCACGGTCGGCTTAGAAGTGTTGCACGATGTGCTTTCAAAATAACACTCGGTCCTTCGTCCCGTGGCTTGGGAGAAGGAAAGTTGGTCTAAGTTGCCAAAAAGTTAATAACTTAGCTTAGGTCATAGGCGTCGTCCGCATGAATGCTTGATAAAGCATGCACGGTTCCATCGTCGAAGGCTTGGCATAGCCTTTGCTCGTCCCACGGGTTAAGCTGCATTGCACAGCTTGTGGCATAAGTCTAGGCACCCAAATAACTTGGTTGTTCAAGTTGAATGCGTGCACGGCACGTTCCCTCGAGGCAAAGCTTGACGCAGCCTTTGCTCGTCAAGTTGTTGCTCAATTAAATTAGGCAAGTTATGCATGTCGATCGAAGTCATTCCAAGCATTGTTCCGCTCTTTTTGCGGTTGTCAAAGTCACTTAGTCCCACGATCTCAAGGCTCGTCGTATAAAGTATGACTTGGACGATAATGTTGCACAGAATGTAAGTCGGTTTAAGGCACGAGCCACGGTTGGTTCAGTGGAAAGTTAGCCACGGTCTATTGGCACATAAAGAACACGTTTTGTGCAAGTTATGCTTGAAGGCTATGAATTAGTTATTCATGAGTTAAGTCAATAAGAGTATGGAAACACTAAAAATATGTTGGGACTGTAGGTCAGTCGCCGAGAGTCGGGACTGTAGGTCAGTCGCCGAGAAGGAAACATGTCGGGACTGTAGGTCAGTCGCCGAGGCAACCCTGGTTTGGGCTCTGCAAAAGAAGTATGATAAGTAAAAGAAGTAAAGCTAAGGAAGCTTAGTTGTGACAGTTAGGCCATGCATTTATGTTGAGTCTAGGAGTTCTCGTAGGTGCGTGGTCATGGACAACTTGTCGACAAGGTTTCGCACCCTCGATTCGGAAACCTGAGGCCACAGGTCCGTATCGACCTAGGAGGGGAACAATGTAGTTAGGCAAGAACACGTCGCCGGTGATTCGATGACTTGAGCATGGCTAGCTACCCTTAGCTGCAAGGGCCTCGTCTTGCACCACCTACATGTCCAAGATGGCTTGAATTGCCAGTGACCTTTCATATAGTCAAGTTGACGTGCTGAGCGGCAATCCGCATGCACGGTGTCGGTCGAATCAAAGAAAGAGTAAGCATAGCACGAATGAAGTAAAGATGGTATGCACGATTGCATAACAAGTCTTAAGAGGCCTAAGATTTGACTATATTAAGGACACGTGCTTCAGCACGAATGTGGCGTCGAGTATTAAGTCGATGATATAGAGTTGCGTAAGTCGAGATTGAGTCATCCCGAGTTAAGTCGAGAAGAGCCGTAAGGCAAGTCTGGTTAAGTCATGCTACGTTGCGAGACACGGCCTCAATATTGAAGCACGAACCAAGTCGATGACACGAATCATGTTGTTGCGTCCCACGGCATGGGCCAAAAGACAAGTACGAGTCGGTATAGGCAAGGATAAAGAAGTTATCGGTACGATAGCACAATGATGGTCTAGAGACCCAAATAGGCCAGGTGTCTATGCCTTAAAATCGATCCTAAGACAAGAATAGAAAGACAATCATAAAAGAATTTTGTTGCACAAAGTAAATGAACGTGTTGGTTTTGTATGGGTGGGCGAGGAGCTCACTCCACCAGTACAGTTGAGTACTGACACCCACACAGTGTTTATATGCAGGCACAGGTAGAAGCTCGTTGGCGCGGAGCTCGCTTAGATGCGTCGAGACATGGAGTCTCTTGGCATTTCGAGGCGTGCGGCCGCATGGAGTCTGGACTTATACGGGACATAATATATGGACATCGCCTATCCGAAGCTTTCGCTGGACTACTCAAATTGTATTGAAAGATGAGAGAGAGCAGAGTGACTTGTAATTGTGAGAAGAGTGAGCTTGAGTGATTGTAATCTTGGCCTCGTGCCACATTGTAATCTTTGTTTCAATATCAATAAATGGCAGTTTGAATGACTTGTGTTTGCTTTAAATTTTCACTGCTGTTATTCAATGTTTCTGCTTGGGACTTCTGTACGACGACCTCGTCGCTTAGCCTGTAATCGGCCGTTATGGAACCTGCCTTGCGTGAGCGCAATCTAGGTTCACGCAGCATCACACCTTAGCGAGGACGATCGGTCCTACGGGACCGGGGCGTGTCATAAGACTCCTAAAAACAATATCAATGACATAAATATCATTTTGTTTTTCATTTTAATTCAATATCGACTCTATATCACATGTATAATGCCTGAGATTAAAATATGATCAAATGTTGTGTTATAAGACAAATATAAGTTAATTTGGATTTGAGTTAACAGATATCTTTTGAGAAGACCTGTTTGAAAAAACCAGACCTAAATATACATAAACTTGGTTCTAAGATCTTACCTAAAACTCCTTCATACGTTGAGGAGACTGATCATCTCTCTCGTCTCACTCCCATTCACCTCCCATCTTTCAACATAGGTCAAACTGGCAACAACCAACATCAGGATCTTCGACGTTCAACGGGACAATAGTGAAAAGCACATAATTTTTCTTTTTTTTTTCAATCACAGGACCCAAAGCTCTTCCTTTTTCTCTCTACAATATACTTCATGTACAAATCTTCAACCATGTAAGGTTTTTTAGATGTTTCTATTTCTTTAATTATTCTCCCTCTGCATATCCTTCGTCACTCACACTTTCGGTATGATATGATGACAAGTAGAGATGAATAATATGTATCAGAAATCAAGTATGATGTAAGAGATCACCTTGATTAGTGAATCACTCATTAGAAGTTCTTAAGTATGATGTAAGAGATCACCTTGATTAGTGAATCACTCATTAGAAGTTCTTCCGCTATTAGCTCAAACTCTGAGTAGGGGCGATCAGAAAGGCCCAAATGCAGTACCCCGCCACATAACAGGCTAAGTTGCCCTTGGACCTATGTCAAAATGAAAAGCAATTCAGGAAAGAAAGATTGACAAGCCTAAGTCTTAAAATAAGAAACATATAGCTTGAAACTCCATGTAAATTCTCCATAACAACTAAGCAAATTATGTCCATCAGTTGGCGTGATGGTAAGACCATGGTTTGCGGTATCAAGTCATACCAACACATATTGTCGTGTTATATCAGTTTTGGCATGCTGTGATCCGATACGCCCCACAGATATCGGCCGATATTAGCCAATGTCGACATTAGGGTTATCTTTCCTGGACAATTTATTAAAAGAAAAAAGAGAAGTATGGAAAGAAAAATAGTATGAACACAATGCTTTTGTCGTGCCGAAGATCGACATGCTACAGGAATATGTTGATAGATTCTTTATCGACATTGTAATCATTACCATTTGTCGAAGTTGTATACTATAATTCACAACATTCATCCGTCATAATATTAGTCAAATCCAACTGTCTATTGCGGGTGTACTTTCTAATAAAAGCAAGTAAATAAACCATAGTAGTATTGTGGATGAATGATTCATCAATGTTGAATATTATTCTAATCAAAGTTAACAAGGAACAACAAATAATAGATCATATTAATATTATGCCTAAATATATCAAATATTTTTTTAGCTTTTTAAATAATTTCTGGTCTTCCAAAATGAAGAACTACGAGATTTCAATGCGAAACAGGAGAAACTGACAAAACCATTGATATTGACACGGATAAGAAGGATCTGAAATCAATTATGATATCGATATTGTGAACCTTGGGTCGCACTTCTCCTTGCTTGTAAGAGGATGCAAGTTGGAGTCCTCGAAACACAACCACATATATAAATGAGTAAGGAGGCATCATCTAGACCTTTAAAAACCCTGCATAAGTCTACCTCATCGAACTGAAAATACATCAAACTGAAAAAAAAATACACACACACACACTTTTTAACCAAAAGGGAAGCTCAACACATCTGATTGAAGAAATGATATGCAATTTTAGAAAACAATTGATTGGTGCAAGAAATCTTTATATCCTAGGTGTTTATCTATATCCTCCTTGTCCTTTTTGTGAGACCATCCAAGTTAGAAGCTTAAGCCTACCAGAACATCCAAGTTAGAAGCTTAAGCCCTGCCAGAAATAGGTCCTCCCAAAGATGCTAACAAATGAAGAGTGATTTATACTTGTGGGATACAAAAAATATACATATATTATCATTATCTAAGCCTTCTTCCATCAGGACGGGTTCAACTATGCAGCATAAGGAAGCCCTATGACAAAGTATTTATGACCGACTATCTACCTGCCATCAACAATCGATGTTGATGTGAAATCCTGCCAAGGTAAACGGAGACATAACCTTTTGGATATGTACCCTAAGCTCATGCAACCAGGCAGCACATCTAAGTCCACGTGGGCTATAAAGAGTCTAGACGAAGAGGTGAAATGATACAATTTCATATAGAAAATTGCATTAATCTCTAAAGCACATTAAGCCAAAGAATACATTTTCATATACAAATAAAAAATTAGAATAATGGAAATAGAAACCCTTTATAGACAAATCCAAGCAAGTTTTATCTTTTAATAACTTGCAACATATAATGTTATGTCACATTTACTTAGGCAATTTGATTCTTTAACTCTTTTATCGTATTAATGTCTATCGTTGGGCATGTGAAACCTCAGAACAAAGCCTTCTACCACAAACTTTTGGGGCCGGCTAAATAAATCCTTTTATCTGGTGCCTAGAATACTGCAGAAATATTATGAACCCCTCAGAGTCTCGTATGAGGGTTTGGAGTCGTATGTATATGAGTAATAATATTACATTTACATATAGGTCCACACTTATTTAGAAATTATGTATTATCGCTAATATCTTAACACCCTCCCTCAAGCTAGAGCATAGATGTCAATCATGTCCATCTTGGTACAAAAAAACGAACACGGGAACCTAAAAGAGACTTCGTAAATATATATGTTATCCGACCTTCGGTCTTCACATAGTGAAACGTTATCATCCCCTTTTGGTATTCATCACTGAAAAAGTAGACGTCGATCTCAACGTGTTTTGTCCTTTCATAGAAACAAAATTGGTAGCAATGTGGATGGCTGACTGGTTATTACATCACATATCTACTGCTTCTGATTCTCCTTCTTCTCTCAGTTCCTTTAGAAGATGTTGCAAATATAACACCTTTGTTGTGCCATGAGCAATGGCTACGTATTTCGCTTCTGAACTCGATCGTGAGACCATACTCTGTTTCTTGCTCTTCCACGACACTAATTTCCGCCAATAAAAACTGAATTGCCGGATATAGATATTCGATCCGGAAGACTCGCACCCCAGTCAACATCTGTAAAACACTCAAGACGAGTATGCCCCTGATTCTCAATACAAATTTCTTTTCCCATATTCTGAGCTAGATAGCGCAAGATCCTGAGAACTGCCTGTCAATGCGAAACTCGTAGAGAAGCCAAAACCCTACTCCCTACACTTACAGCAAAGGAAATGTCCGTGCACGATACTGCTCATGATTGGTCATAAATATTTCGTTAGTGGGAAGTAACTTTATCCCTGAATCCATTGATGAGGTTGCTCCCTTAGTTTGCATCATTCATACTTCAGTTAGTATATCAAGAACGTATTTCCTCTGAGGCAATACAATATCTTGGTCGCCCCGTGTGACTTCGATGCCTAAGAAGTACTTTGTCTTCAATACTCTCATATCTTTGGTCTGAAATTGTTCGCCTAGAAAATTTTTTAGCTCGACAATACCTTGACTATCATCCCCCATAATCATGATGTCATCAACATTGATCCCAAGTAGTATCCGTCCAGCTAATGTTTGTCAGTAAAATACCAAATAATCATTCTTCGATCGACACATACCAAACTGATTAACTACAGGTAAAAATCGACCAAACCAAGCACGAGGTAATTGTTTGAAACCATAGAGTACCTTTCACAAATGACACTTTAACCTCCCTTGCAACAAACCCAGGAGGTTGCATCGCATACACTTCCTCGTCAAGATTCTCATGGAGAAATGCACTTCACATCCAATTGCAGTAAGGGCCAATCATATCGGACGACTAACGACATGAGCAATCGTACAGAGGTTATCCTGTCAACCGAGGAGAAAGTCTTAAAATAATCCACGTCGTAAGTCTGAGAATACACTTTTGCCACAAGACGAGCCTTCAAACAATCAAGAGTGACATCCGATTTCACATTGATTGTGAACACCCATTTGTAACGTACTATCTTCTTACCAGAAGAAAAATCCACCAAGTCCTATATATGTATGGTTCTTCCGAAGCGCTCGCATCTCCTCTTCCATAACGACGCGCTAACCAGGATGTTGCAGTCCCTCCTCAACAGATTGTGAGATCTTAATCCTCCCATCAATAGTAGCCTCCAAGGACTGAGTGTGACTCGCAAGTCCTTTGTAGTTGTCAACACACAAAAGATGGTCGCGGCATGCACGACTGGGACGAGTCGGTATATCAGGCTATGGTAAAGGTGGTAAACTTGTGGAGCTGAAGGTGGTAAAGTTGTGGAGCTGAAGGACGACTCTGATAATGACACCGGCTCTATGGTTGTGGGCAAAATCGGTGATCCCTGATCCGACGGAGCTAGTGTTCACGGACCGTGGTACGGTGAAGCTGGCTCGATAGGGGAGAGCATACTTACGGGCGGCTGCTGTGGTTGAAACGGATACATAAGAAAATTCCCATTTGGGTAAATTTTGGGTACAGATTCTTTAACTGGAGAGGATGAGAGAAACTCAGTCTCGACAAAGGAATATCCCGAGAAACAATATACTTTCTCAAAGTCAGAAAAATACAACGATACCCTTTCTTGTCCTTAGGATATCCAAGAAAAGTACATTTAAGTGCCTTAGGATCCAATTAAGAAAGTGTAGTACGAGTATCACAAACGTAACACAAGCACACAAAAATTTTAAGAGGTAGAGAAAATGGCATACGGTCGGAATATAACCTAGAAAAAGGAGTAGCATCATTGAAGACATGAGACGGCATATGATTAATCAGATAACAAACCATAAGCACAACATTCTACCAAAATTTCCTGGGTGTACTGACGTGAAACATAAGTGCTCGAATTGTTTCCAAGAGGTGACAATTCTTATGTTCTGGCACACCATTTTGTTGTGGTGTATAAAGACAGAAAGTTTGGTAGATAACTCTGTAGTGCCTTGTCCCAATATTGTGTCCCATTCCTCGTTGCGATGCAGGGAGCGCGGTTAAGAAACATTGTCGCTATCGATTAGTCGGGACCGATTGAATCAAGATCATTTTCTCGTTTATGGATCGGCTTCTTCAGAATCAAGTCCCATATTCAGCGGACTGCATTTCGAGGATAGACTCTACAGCTGAGTCGGAAGAGACCTTCCACTGCTCTGTTTTTCACGTCGCACTTGCTTCTTTGGCTTTGGTTTTATGAATGTGTTTTCGTGAATATTTTCGGTAGATTTCATTGCTTGCGTTCTTCGAACTTCGTATTTCATATCGAACTCGAAATAGAAGGGTTGAGTGTTGATTCGTTGCTTATGCGATTTCAGGTGAACGTGTAGGCGTTATCTAGTGCAACCGAACTCTTTCCTCTCGTCTCAAGTAAATCAAGGTAAGCGACTGACCCTTCTCCCCCTTTGACCCTCTTGTTCTAAAATCAATCGATGGTATCAATACAAATGAACTCTTAGATATAGATGCACGGACACAAAGGCTTACCTTCATAGAACTGTTGTGTGCTTTACTTGCGTACACATGCTATAGAATTGTTACATGCTTACTTTACATATATGCCATAGAACTGTGTTAAGCAAAAATTTAAGCTATGAATAAATGTTACAACAATAAGGCGGGACACATTGAAATTGGTTAAGTTCTCATAAAGTTTATAGACCATGCTTGAGTAAGTAACTTAGTCTTGCACGGTCATGGACAACTTGTGGACGAGGGTTAGGTTCTTCGAACGGTATCCCGGGACCATGGGACCAATTCGACCTAGGAGGAACCTGGATAGCTGTGTTGGGTGTTGGTTAGATCATCGTACCAGTGCTCGGTATCCCCGCCTTTGTGTTTCCGACATTGGTATTGTTACTGTTTTTCACCTCAGTGTTCGACATCCTTCAGGTTCCCGATTCGATTATAGTTGTTTGGCGCAGCTTGATATTCACATCAACTCTACCAATGCGTGATGTTCACATCAATGTCGCCAATACTGGCACACTCATTCTTGGCAGAGATCGAAGATGAATCACACAATTCAGGAACAGAGATTCATGCAAAACTAGTTTGCACTCCGTTAGATACTGATGCGGATACCAAACCAGAAACAAAGATTCATACAAAATGTGAAGTCTGCTCTTTGTTAACTCGTGATTTTGTTATCAAGATTCAGAGATTCACACGAACTATAGTTTGCTGTTTAAAGAACTCAACTCCAATAATTTTTATTTTATTTTATTTTTTTACAGCAGCAACAACTAGAGTTTGGGGGTTGGGTTGCCGGCCAGGGTTTGCGATGTAGGGTTTGGGTTAGAGTTTTGTTGGTGACAGCAGGCAGGAGGGAGGGGCAGTGAGCGTGGACGGCAGGTGGCGGGTTGGGGCGGCGGGGTGAGCATGGACGGTGGGTAGGTCGTGGGCTGGGTGGTGCGGTGGGGTGGAGGACAGCGGACAGCAGCAGGGAAGGAGTTGAAGCGGTAGGGGAAAGGGGGGTTGCTAGTCGGCAGCTAGGGTTAGGGTTAGGGTTGAGAGGGGGGGGGGGGGGAAGAGAGGAGGGGAATGATGACTAGGGTTAAGGTTTTGGCTCTGATACCATCTAGAAATATTATTAACCCCTCAAAGTCTTATATGAGGGTTTGGACTCATATATATATATATGAGTAAGAATGTTACATTTACATATGGGTCCACACTTATTTAGATATTATGTAACAATACTAATATCTTAAGAATTACAAAAACTAGCAAATAAAGGTACAAGCCAAGCATGCAGTTCATTGAGGTGTTACATAGAAGAAGAAAAAAAAGAATCAGACTAATCCTACAAGATTACAGAACTATGCAACAGTGAGAAACCATTTAAGGACTTCATAAATGAAAGAGCTACATGATTTAGTGCAATTACAAAATCAACCATGTGATGCATGTGTTTTATGAAGAAGGAGAATATTGCAAGAACCGATCAAGATGTCATTGATGATGGCAATACTGGCGTATACGAAGAAGGCAAACAAGGGAACTCAAATCCTTCAAAATTTACTTATTGAAGCGCGTGAGTCAAAGTTTTCACCGTATCGATATCACAGATTAATATTGAAGTCTGAATTAACTTCTCTTGGTATATCTTAATATTTCAAACATGTGATAGATTAGTTATACTATAATGTTTAAGTGTGAACATGGTGTGGTATGTTTTGCTACTACGTACTATAACGTTAAATAGGGAGACATTACAAAATATTCACATAAAGTTTTTATTTATTGGACTATATACAGCAATTGAAATGTCAAGAGTTGGAAACGGAAAATTAGTTACAAAATAACAATGGACCAAGTCTCAGAAACCAATTAGATGATGAGTTCTCATATTCTCATTGATGAACTTTGTTGTAAAACAACCATAATGCCTGTGGTATCAAAATAGTGATAGCATAGTATAATAATCTAACTCATTATTCTTTGCCATGACGAAACTTGAAAGGCTATATTTTGACATTTTCCCTGATAAGGAAATCTCCATAATGATTATTTGAACAACAATAGTTAGTGAGACGCAAATAAGCAGAACATATAGCTAACTGTAAGAGGTATGCATGAATAGATGTTGTATGGTCGAAATGACTCGAAGCAACATGCCAAAATGCAATCAAGAGTGACTTCCAGTCGATTAATACAGGCAATAAGTTTTACAAATGGTGCCAAAGTGGAAGTTGTAAATTATTATAAGTTTTTGTTATGAGGCAATTTCCACTCTGTTCTTGCACAAAATTAATAAATCAAGTCTGAGTCACTTATATGTGATTCTCATTATTTTTGCCGTGATGGAACTAGCCTCTACTATATTTTAGCATTTCCTTGATAAACATCTCCATAATAATTATTTAAATAAGAATAGTCAGTGAAACAAAAATAACTAAATATCTAGCATAGATATGAATGCAAACAGATGCTGATTTAATATGTCCCGAAGGTCTAAATATGAGTTGAATCAACATGCCAAATGCAATCAAGACTTCAGGGTCATCAAGAAGCTTTATTAATGGTAGAATACAATCTTTAACAAAAAAACTGCAAGTTCTAAAAGGTGCTGTTTTGAGGGAACTTTTCATTTCACTGTCCTTGCACAAAATTAATAAACCAAGGGTCACTTATACTCGGATAAAGTTTAACCAAGGATTGTTCTACAACAAGATTAACTAGCATTTTTTTCTGCAATCCTCCGGTAGTCACACGTGCTGCAGGTTGTCATGATAAAAAATTAGTCATGATCAAGAGGCATGCTATGTTTTTATTATCTTACAATACACAATACGTTACAATATACCACCATTTCCTTATGTACTGCTTGATCCGATACCATACATATAGACCGATAGGTCTAAATAATAAAAATTATGAGAAAATTATATTAAATCTTGTTCCTATAGGGATTTAGAAGTATATATCTAACTCCTAAAGTCACGATAAGCTACGCGATACACGGTATGATATGCAAGCAAATCGATACAAGATACGTATAGCGAGTTGACAACCTAGGAGGCATGTAATAAAGTAATGACGAACAGCTGTGATTACAATTTGACATTAGCCTGTAACTGACCTGTATACGACCCCATAGCAAGGGAAGTAATACTTTGGCATGATTTTTTATAATAACATTAGTCCAGAGAGGTCGATTAGGGAACTCTAGAAGAAGAGTACTGGTCTGTGTGGATATGTTCTGGTTACAGACAACAAGACTCCGAGGGACAGCGTCATAAAGAGTCCCAGCAGCACCAGAGTTTTCTGGACAACCATGACTTCTCCCACCTGTAAAAATAATAGAAAGAGCACACATATAGATGCAATATCTAGAAGAAATCATGCGGTGCTAAAGATATCAAATAAAAATGTAAGAACATGATATAGCAAATTTTACAAACAGCAATGGGAGACCTGAAAATTGCAACTAGAATCGCATTAATGGTTAAAATTTCATTTCTGTTGTAACCGCTTTATGCACATAATTTGAGTTATTGAGTTAGGATTAGTCAATTAGAACATCATACAAGAAAGATAGTACGACACTATTACCTGACCAATCAGTTCCAAAATATTGGGATGTGTGGAAGTTTTGTCAATTAGAACATCATACAAGAAAGATAGTACGACACTATTACCTGACCAATCAGTTCCAAAATATTGGGATGTGTGGAAGATTGAAAAAATATATAAGAGAATAGATCATTTGTATGCCTAAAGCATCAAAAAAAAAAAAAACACACACACACACACACAGAATCTCTGATATGCCCTCGCTAACAAAAGGTTCCAAGGAAGTAACTAGGAGTAAAGCAAATACAAACAAGGCTAATTTACACTTTAATACCCTCAAATATTCCCTATGTGCAACTTACTACCCCAAAGTATCAAAATTAACATCTTATTACCCTAACTTTCATATTGGCACCTAAATATTAACCAATCTGCCACTTGCTACCCTACTGTTACGAATAAAAATGAAAAGACGATAATACCCATCTTCTTCCCTATGCCTAACCCAAACCCTAACTTGCTACCACCTCATGGCCTCCCCCACCCCTAGCTGCCCTCCTCATGGTGGATCCCGCATGCCGATTCAAAACCTTTCCCTCTCCTACTATACAGAACACTTCTCTTCCTCTTACCAAAGTATACTCACCTACCCATTCTTCTTTACTCAATACCTATTTTCTCCAATGAAGACCCATACCAAAATTGCAGAAATGCTTGTGGGAGAGGGACCAATAGAGGAGCTTCATAACGAGTCTGGGTTGCTAATTGAGGGTTTAGTTTTGGGGTAGGTTTCGGGAAAAAGGGTAAGTAGGATTTTTATTAATAAAATTAACACTTAAATTAACATGTTACCCTAAACTTTCATATTGGCATTTTAATAACCTCAACATTAACCAATTTGTACCTTGCTACCCTACACTCTTAAGAATAAAAATGAAAAGGACCATTATACTCCATCTTCTTCCTTATGCCTAATCCAACCCTAACTTGCTAATTCCACCTCATGCCCCCTAGCTGCCCCCCTCATGGCCAATCCATATTGGTCATGTTTTGTGCACATGATCGTCAAGTTGAATGGTAGTCTAGTGGAGGGTATTAAGTTACAAAAACTTAAAAGTTCGGGTATTTGCTTGCCTATTAAAATTGTTTAGAGTAGTCAAGTTGAATGGTAGTCAAGTGAGGGCATTAAGTTACAAAAACTTAAAAGTTCGGTATTCGCTTGCCTATGAAAATTGTTTAGGGTAGTAAGTTGCAATGTGGCAATACTTAAGGATATTAAAGTGAAAAATTAGACTAAAATAACCTTATATCTCCATAATCATGAAGTGCCACATAGGGGTGTTAACAAAACCAAGCTATTTGTGAGCTTGCTCGAGCTTGGCTTGCTAAAAAGTTCGTGAGCCTAGCTTTTTGAGCTCGAGAGCACGAGCTTGAGCCTAAGAATAGGCTTGTTAGATAAACAAGCTTGACACAAGCTTAGAGGTTTTCGGCTAGTGAGCTTGCGAGCTGGATCATTATTATTTATATACTTATAAGAGTAATATACTCCACTGAGCTCATTAACAAGTTCATATAAATTTTTAATTTGATAATAAACTTACTGTGCTACATTTTTCATATGGACAAAGTTCAATTTGTTATGAAGTTCATATAAATTGTTTCAATTTGATAATAAACATTTTTCATATGGACAAAATTCATTAACAAGTTCAATTTAGGCTTAAGTTTGTCCATCGAGCTTTCTAATTTAAAACACCAGTTCACTAGCCGAGCTTGAGCTCATGATATTGTAGAGACCCGAGTTTTAGCTCAATTCTAGGCTCGTCTTAAAGCTCGAGCTTAGCTCGGGCTCTATTTTTCCTTCGAGAGCCAAGCCCGGGCAGGGGGGTGCTCGCTCAAAGCTCAGCTCATCAGCACCCCTAGTGCCACACAAGGCACGTCCCATGTGGCAGATGATAAAATGATGTCAATTTAAATTTAATTAAAAGATGGCCTACATGTGAAGCAAAATGCATAAAATTGTTCCACCCTTCCCAATGAAAAAGGATTCACACAGGTGCAAAGGTACAATGCGATAGTACATCCCTAATATATTACACTACTACAAAGATCATGTAGTTTTGGCTAAACAGTAGAAAACTATGTACATCCATCTATTTTCTGAACTAGTATAGAGTCCTAATATTATTAGTATTATTGGTAGTACATGTGTTTGTGAGCTCGTGTAAATAATTTTACATATGGGTCTTTTAAGGGGCCAAATCATGAATGTAAAAAACCATGACCAAGACTTCTATAACTACGAAATGGAAACTGTTAGTGAGGGAATGAAATTGAGTTCTAAAACCTTGTCAAAGATGTTAACGTCCATAGGGTTTAAAATATATAGATCATGATCAAAGTCGTGGATTTTCAAATAACATGACCTAAACCTTCTCAATCAAATAGATGCAATATTTGAGCTCCTTTTGTCCATCCCTCTACACACTACTTGCTGAGTGCAAACCATCTCAGAATAGTCATGGTGGAACATATTCTTTGATAAGAGCAAAATGCATCATAGATGTCAAAAGGTGGGAATGAAAACTGACCATGAGTAAAAACTTTTGGAGAGTCATGCCTGCTGAAAACATCAATAGCAACTCGCCCTCCTCCTCCCCCAGCCAAACCATTACCTCCTGAAGCACTAATCCTGCCACTTCCCTTGCTGCTTATATGAGGAACATAAAATAGAAATAAACTTAACTTCAAATCAGGAAACTAGAGCATAAGTTAGAAATAAACTTCAAAACAGGAAATTATCTATTCAATTGTTAAGCTTTTGCAATTAGGGGTTCCTGCAAACAATAAAGAACAGGCTATATAGACTTCATGCATGAACCAAGCTCTATGATTTGTACAATTTTTGAAACAAAAGTAATGACATCCAAATATTACAACTTCATGTATAATCAGTGACAGAAGCATGTAAGATAGCTTTTGATTGCCAACCCCTTCCCAATTCATCACCATGTCCTAACTCGTGCACCAATTCAACTTGGCTTCATCACCTTTGATGGAGGACTGGTTCAGACTAGGGTCCAATTGAGAATTGGAGTTAGGGTCCTGCTTGGGCAAATTTGAGACATTGAACTATTAGGTTTATGTTTTGGTGCACTTGTTTGGGAGCGTTTGCTTTATTTATTAGGGACTCTTTCAGATTAGTTATATTTGGTAATGTATAGATGGCCTTTCTTATTTCAATTAGGACTATATTACTTGATGGCCAAGGCTGTATCGCTATATACACTCATGTTAGGGTTAGTTTTTAAGGAAACGAATCCCCCTCCTCCCCTCCATTGTTGCTGTCAACCACAGAGTCGCAGCCAACAAGCCAGGCCCTGCCTTGAGCATGCATACTCCCTGACCTCCTTTTCCCTATTTGCAAACTTGCAGCCTGCAGGAACCCTAACCAACCATGAATTTCCTCTCTCGTATATTGAAACAAGTCCCCATATTTTCCTTCAAGTTGCTGCCACGAAACCGATCTCATCTGCACTAACAGGCCTACCAGCCCCTTGCTTTTGCTGCTCTCTATGTGCAGACACCTGAACCAGGACAGTCCACAGGATCTCCTCCTTTGCATCTGCCACCAACAAGAACCCTTCCCTTTGTCTTACAGACCACCAAAGTAGTCGTTCCACAGCTCTTTTCATCCTTTACAACAAAAATCAAAACCCTTACATGATCCATCATCTTCATTGCAGCATACTGAACTCGAGCCCATGTTCTACCGTCTTCAACAACCATCCTATCATCATCTCCTTTGTTGGGTAGTTCACATTCGAAGCATCGAATTAAGGTTGACTTACAGGCCCTGGAGCCGAGACTTGTCGTATGGATTCGTCATCCTCGGACAAGATATGATTTCGTTTTGATTGCATGGAATAACTTTGTGCCCTTTGAATTCGATTGATAATTTTTGAATACTTGCTAGGGTTATTTGTTTGTCGTTTATTGATAATTATTGTTTCATAGGAAGGGTGTGAAATCAATACTGATATCAAGCTTTTGAACCTTGATTTTGATATTGTAAGAAAGACAATGTTCACATGAAAAGATGATTATAATTTAAAAACTAACAAGCCCTGAGCTCAACCCTAAAGTAGGGTCGCGTTTACTAGCCCACAATTCCAAACAGCATTATGCCTGGCACAACATAAACAGTAAAAGCAAGTTACCAATTCGAAACTGAATATGATTGAGATGCAATAGCATGATAAGAATTAAATTACAGTAATTTAATGTGACACGGTACCGAGTTTTGGAGTATTCGTGCTTATTAGTTTAAAACAGGATAATAGAATGAGTGTTATTTCTCTAACTTTTGTAGTTACAAAAATTTTCAGTATCTTGACTGTGTATATGGATGGTGTAGATTCAGTTAACCAGAAACAAAAGTTCATGTAGGGTTAATTGATGTATAAAATTATAAATTTTTCAATACCATAGTGCTTTCTTTTTCATGTAGTGCTCAATTTAATTGAATCTAATTGTACAGTTTCTCAAGTTACATATTAGTTGCCCAACAAGAACGGCAAACAAAAGATATAACAAGAGAGTTAAGTATCAAACAATGTTTTGTTGCTTCATCATCTTGTTGCTTCATCAAGGTCCCAAAATAAGCTAGAAATGAAAATGGTCAAGTGAAGCGTTCCAATACAAAATCAAGTGAATTTTAGCTCAAGTTTTGCATATTGGGCCTTCCAAAGAGTGTACGTTCTCCCTCCTCCCCCCCTCGACACTTCTATACCACCTGTTAATTGACTGCCCATCTGGACTGTAATAGAAAATTACTATGTATTCCATAGATTGAAATAAATGACCAGAATAACCTACAATCACTTCAGAACTCTTGTTAACTTAAATTTGCACGCCATAAGGTGAGAGTTATGACAGCAATCAAGTTTAAAAGGTTACATGTAGTCAAATCCTAACAAAATTAGTTATCTTAAAAGCCTCAAGCCTAAAAGTTTTGGAGCTAGTCCGTAGAAACTAAAAATTGACCCTCAGAAAACTAAAACTTCATGCAAAAAGGCACGGTTAACCATAGGAATATAATAAGACGTTCACTTGCAATATCCTTGAAAGTGATACATAATGGTTTTCTTACGCATCTGTGTCACTCCCGGTTTCCGGTTTCCGTATTTCTTACGGGTATTTTATCTGTATCCTATATTTTTGCATGTATATATCCAGTACCGATACGGTATCATATACTTGTATTGTTGATATCCGTATCCGATATTGGATCCATGTATTCTGATCATTGATTTTTTGTGAGAGTTCGAAGCCGTACGGACAGATCGCTTGTAAGGCAATCGACAGTCCTAAAACTGATTAAGTGACTTATGTAACTGATTTGGATTTCGATTTTTGAAAAGATAATTATATAGGAGACTACCATAGACCTCTAGATAGACCTTGGACATTGTCCTAGACCCGTACTAGGACACGTGCATAGACTGGACACCCTAAATCCGCCAAAACTGGAGATTTCCTGTGCAAACAGTATACAAGACATTATATTGCCGAGTATACTGTCTGCAGGATGTTTTGTCCAGTCAGTTTGCTGACATGGCAAGTCAAATACCCATTGGGTATTTGGTTTTGTTTGGAAGGACCTGATTTGTTGGGGAGTTAGGATTAATGACTTGACAACCATCTAATGGCCCCAAGTTATTCTCTCTCCCTTCCTATTTAAAACTCTTTCTCTCTCTCCTTTCATTCTTTCCTTCCATCCTCTGTATCCTTCCCTCTCCTCTTCTTCTTGGAGCTAGACTTAGGAGCTGTACCTAGAGCTAGGAGCAGCCTTGAGGCTAGGATTGTGGTCTTTGGGCCCATCCTGGAGGAGTAGAAGCCTAGCTTGAGAATTTTTCAGTGCCGAGACAAGTACATTTTTGTCCTTGTGAATAATTTGGTTTTCTTGTGATTTATGTTCTTAAACTTATTGTTGCTTAATTTCTCATGCTTTAATTTTTGTTTTCGATAAATTTTGTGGTGGATTTGAGACATGGTTCATGATTGTGGCTTTGATTTTGATTATGTTTGGATTTGGAATAAATTCATGTGTCTGGAGCCTAGAATTAGGTGTTGATCTAAAACCTAGGCTTCCAATCGTTGTAGGAACCCTATGCTAGCATCCCCTAATTGTTGAGCATAGTTTAGAGAAAGTCAGAAATCTAATTTGGACCCCAAAAATCCCAGCCCTAGCCATGTTTGTGATGTATCAGTGCAAACAATATACTGGCCAGTATACTGCTAATGCTCAAATATGTCCAGCAAGTCTACATATTGTTCTGTGTGTAGAATAGTATAATGAACAGTATACTGTCAAGTATACTGCCAGGTCCATTTTCCAGCAAGTTTGTACATTGTTCTGTGTACATAACAGTGTACTACCCAGCACACTGTTTTTCTGCTATTTACTTGGGATAAAATCTTGGTTTGTGTGTCGTCTCTCTGTGTGGGCATTTAGCCTTCCAAGACATTTTTTTAGGGCCTACCCACTGTCCCGTAGTCTCGTTATCCGAAAGTTGTCTAACTTTATGAGACTTCGCCCCCAAACCCCCATGAGAGGCACTGCCCCCTCAACCTCCGTCCGCCGGACTGTGGAACCTCCATCATCCTACTATAGAGTATAAAGGATAAACTGATTGTTAAGACCCGCGGATTAACAGAGGGATTTTGTGTGAACTAATAGGCCCTAGAAAATCTATAGTTGGGGTAGCATAGTATCTAGTGGCCGTATCCAGACTTCGATATATTCGATGATCAGTTGATCGACGAATTATTGATGATGTTGAATCACGAGAGGTTGATTACCTTATCGTTTATGTTCCTAACCTAGCTACATTGTATCCGTGTACCAGTGTACCCTTTGAGGTACCAGACATGTTACTCGTGCATTGAGGTGATATATATATATATATATAGTTAAAACACATATCATTGGGAAGGAAACGATCCTAATTTCGTGATTTTCTTATTGGTCAACCCCTAAATAATGTGGCATATCCTTATATTTTCGGAGCACACTATAAAAGCACTGGAACCGTTATATTTTATCCATAGCACCGATCTGGTGACCGCCTTGTGACGGGTACCGAGGACGTTGCTCAGTATATTTATTATAGCTTGGCCAGTCCTACTTAGGTCGTACATAATTGACGAATCCTTATATTGCATTTTGGGGATAACCTAAATACTAATGTAGCAAGCCGTAGGAATTGATTGACCGCTCTATTAATTCACTTGTTCTTATACTATATCGCCTGCCAGTGGTCTTGGGGACATAGGTTGTCTTGGCGTAGTGGTTCATCTCTTGTCCTTACTTGGTGTAGGGTTGGACTACTGCTCCGACGATAGGCTACAGATCTAAGCTACGACACAGGTTCATATGTACTATTACTTGATTTGGGTTTTCTTGCATTATTCACTCGTGCTTTCTTGTTGTACTTGATTATAGGGATTGATCCCTCTGGTTTTGTTGACCAGATCTACTAGCATAGCATGAGGATTTATCATCTCTCAAGTCCGATGGTACTTACAGGGGGTGATGCCAAGGGACTTGAGTGGGTTTCTTCTCCAATACTCTTATTTCATTTTAATTGTTTTAAGACGTTTAGTCGTCGGACACTCGTTTCGCCTGTGTATTATGGGAGTCCGTTGCCCAATCATTTTGGCAACATAATTGTATATATATCATACTGCAGTTGATGATGTGATCATGTATTACTTGGTACTGTGTTAGCTTTCCATTTTTTTATAACTAGCTTCATGATCATTTTGATAGAGCGTCGGGGGACGCGTTACTACTTTATCTTATATGTTCTTTATTCTTGCTTCTTGTTTGACAAATTAAGACATTATATTATGTGAGACCCCAGGAGACTTGTATTGTAGTATTTACCCCCTTATCTAGGTACAATCGTGACCGTATTATGGAATACTCGCGTATACCGTAGTACGTAGCTGGCTGAGTCATGCCTTGTTTTCTATATTCTGGTATTGGGATGTGACAATCTGCGTAACATATAGTTAACGTTCCCACATAAACTCCATAAGTGCATGCTAGCTGCAAGCTACGATAAAATTTGTGGTCCATTTTAGATATGATTTCATGTGTAAAGCTGTCAATCGCCAGTTTGGGGTATAACCTAGTTTGGGGTGTAACCTTGACTGCTGCCCCCTCCTCCCACCCACCCACCCCCAACCACTTATACACAAACCTGCCCATAAACTGAACCCTTACACAAAAAAATTTCTAGCTAAGAATTTCAGTAGCAGGATCCATGGTCTTGTTGGAAGCAGTCGCCTATTGCATCTACCAGTTTTCTAAAAATCGGCCTAGGCGCTAGGCGGCCGCCTGTCGCACCGAAAACCCTCAAATCGGTCTCTTAGGAGCCTGTTCGGCACCTAGGCGGACATGTTCGGCGCCTAGGCGGACCTGTTCGGCCAAGTCGGCCCCTGTTCGGCCTGTTCAGCCAAGGCGAAAAATTCAAAATTTTGAATTTTTGAAATTTCAGATCTGAAAATTCAAAAAAAAAATCAAAAGATTTCAGATTTTAAAAAATAAAATAAAATAATTCATTAAATTCAAAACAAAAATCAATAAAAAATCAAATTTCAGAAAATTTCAGAAAAAATTCAAAAATTTTCAAAAGTCAAAATCCAAAACTTAAAAAAAATTATTTTTTTCTGTGCGACCGCCTAGGCGCTAGGCACCCTTCGACGCACCGAATCCGCCTACCGAAATTTATAACAGTGGCATCTACTACTAGCAGACCCTTGACCTTCTCCTCATTTTGAACAAGAAAAATTAAAGTTCTAAACGACGGTAGGCGGGTGCGTGGCGAAGAGTATCCGCCGCTTAATACATTCTAGACATTTTTTACTTATTTTTAACCTTTTTTTGCATAATATACATATTTTACAAGGTATTTTACGCATAACTAAGTTGTAGAACAAAGATTTATGAAGTTTCAATATTGTAAAAGTTAAGCATTGGTCCATAATGCTTGCAAAACTATTGCCAAAACATCTAGTGAGGGATTGCTCCGCCTAGGTGCCCGCCTATGTCGTCTCACCTCCGTCTATGCTTTCAAACCTCCGTCGGACGCATACTCTACCATCAACGGAAAAAGCGGTACGGAGAGCGGTTGCTTCGTGCCTAAGCGCCGCCTAGACGGCCACCTCAACCGCCATTTAGAATTCTGAAAAATAGCTTAATTGAGACAAAATGTGAACAGACATAAATGAGCTTCGGGTGTCTAGTTTCCAGGACTACTTGTCATTTGTCGATAAACTCTCTTCTATGTCAGGCACTTTAGTGAATGAGTGTCGGACTAGATTATACTTCATTATGTGATCTAATTGTTTTGTCTCATATGTATATTCTTCGTCATCTTGAATCTTGCAGGTCATGGCTCCTCTATTCTGGCCGAGATTAACTCCTACATACTCAAAACATTAGAATATTTAAGTTGTTAAAGTTCCTGCTATAGGGTATAGAAGTTGTTGAAGTCTCTGCTGCTATACCATAACTCTAGAGGGTTATATATTAATATTAGTCTAACTCTAGAGGGTTATACATTAATATTAGTCTAACAGGCCTCTGCATGTCTATGACCCATTTTTATAGGTTCAGAGCTAGATTTATGCAGCGGTATAGTTTTATTTAGTATCTGCTTACAGTGTAAGTCAAAGAGGTTGAGCCAGGGTTGTTCTGTTACCCAAGTATTGTTTCCTCTTGTCCTTGATGAACCCCTTCACTTATGTCAATGCAGTATAATTTATCTTCCCTTAGTCGCTTCTCATCAAATCCCTTCTAAAGAAAATATCGCCTTTCTAACTGAAGTCTTGCTACACCTCCAAATCAGCAGTCAAGAATATCAGTTGCATCCTATGTTGTGTTTGCCCAATTGGTCATGGTCAACTCAATTTTGATAACCAACTTAACATTGATTTGATATAACGCAACTCGAAACAAATTGCTACAAAGTCACTGTTGTTATGTCAAGAAGATTGCTCAAAAGTTGGCATCTGGTTTTTTACAATTTGTTATATATTTTACATTTTATTTGAGTCTAGGACATATGTAAATCGAGTCGCACTTGGCAGCTAGATGGCACTCGAGTCCACTTAAATAAACCAACCCAAAAACCAGATCAAAACCAACCAAAAGTCCACAAATATCCTGAACCCAACATTCTGGAAATTGGGAGACAGAACTCGGACCGCACTCGGTCAGCCCAAAATCAAAAATCCTAGTTCGACTCATTCTTCCTAAAAACTAGGCTCCAACGTTCGAATTTTTGAACGTTTGGGAACCGAACTTTGTCCGAACTCGGTTCAGAAAAAGCCTATACATAAAATAGAATTATATACTATTCTCACTCAATCTCATTCATTCTTTCTTACTTTCATCTATTCATTTGAGATACTATCTGAGCTCAAATCTTTTCTATCTCCATGCAACAACTTCCCAAAACCCTCTAAGTGCCTAAGTGTGGCGTTCGATTAGAAGTTGTTCGAGTTGTAATTACTTGGAAAACTCCAAGTTCACTTTTCATAAAGTGTTGAAGTCGGCAAGCTCTCCGGATCAAAGCTTGTAGTCGTTTAAAGTCGGCAAGCTCTTCGGATCAAAGCTTGTGGTTGCAAGAAGTCGGCAAGCTCTTCGGATCAAAGCTTGTGTTGTACGCTATTTCACAAATAGTAGATTAACACCGGACAAGAGTACCTGGGACTGGATTATTCCTCTATGAGAGGCACTAGTATATATCGTGGTGTTAGCGTTTGTGACTTCTTACTTTGTTCCTTTACATACTTGTTATTTTTTTGGTTGCTGATTAGCCTTACTTTTATTGGATAATTGTAACACACACTCTATTCACCCCACTCTAGAGTTGCCTTCATGTTGCAGGGACACAGATTCAGCACAACATGTTTCAGACACAAGGATACGGGTTTAGGGTGTGTCCTACTGTATTTTGTCGTGTCCAGACTCCAGAGCATGTCGAATATGTGTCTCACACCACGGCATAATTTTGGAGTGTTCGTAATTCTTAGGTTGGCATGTCGGATAGTTAGTATAGGCCAGTTATGCTGTCAAGAGACCAACTAAAATCTTAACGGGACAATGGAATTATTAAGGTCACGTATCGGCTATGGATTACCTTGACGATCTCAATTCAATTTATAAGTATAAATAGTGGGATGTTTAGAATAATGCATAAATCTGCTTATATGCACAAACATGAATTCCTATAATTCTTACATCTTGTTAGCAATGATATGTATGCTCCCGCCGGACCCTCCGCCGCCCAGAGGCCCACCATTGCCCCCATCTGCATTAACCTCCCCCTCGACCACAAGAACGTCCTCAACCTCCAACTTGACAATGCCGCCCCCTCCCGCCCCATAGTCACTCTCCAGGCTCGTCGTCCCTCCTTTGCTCCCGTAGCTTGCGGGCTCCGCCAGCGTGTCCCAGGCGTACGGATCCCCTCCCCACGAATCCTCCTGCAACTCCCCCTCCCGGACGAAGCAGCTCGCCCCCCTCCCGCCGTGGCCCCCGCCGTCCCCGTGGGTGCCAGTCCCGGCCCCGCTGGTCTCGTCCGGCGGGTCCCCCGCGAGGCCCGTGGTGTTGAGCGCGGCGCCCTCGGAGACGGTGAGGTTGGCGGCGGCGAGGCGGATGGTGCCAGCGAGGATGGAAGAGCCGGGGGAGAGGTGGAAGGTTCCGGATAGGTCGGCGACGAAGGAGCAGCCGGGGAGGGGGCAGGAGAGGGAGACGCCGGGGGAGAGGGAGAGGGAACCGGCGCCGAGGAGGTAGAGGTCACGGGAGAGGTCGAGGGAGGAGGCGAGGACGCAGAGCGTGTCGAGGGAGCCGGAGCCGCCGAGGTCGGCCTCGCAGGAGGTGGGGGAGGGTAGGGGAGGGGCGGCGGGGGGAGTGGCGTGGGAGCGGAAGCTTAGGATCGAGAATGGGCCGTCGGAGTCTTCGTTAGGGTTAGGGTTAGGGTTTCCCGTGGAGAAGAGGAGGAAGAAGAATAGGAGGAGGAGGAGAGGGAGCGACGAATGCATTGGGAATGGGAAGAGGAGAGACTCATCAAAGTCTGAGTTGTTAACTATATCATCAGCAGTGGGAAGGAAGGAGGAGGAGGAAGGAGAAGAGTGGAGGAAGTCTTGATTCAATGCATGGATGCGAGAGATTTTCGCTCTGCTGCCTCAGGATTCGGGGCGGGACGACCGTTGATGATGAGACGATCGACCAAGCAAAAAGATGGTGAAGCAAAACGAACGGGTACTCGTGGTTCGGCCCATGGGATATGCAACCTTTGAACTTAAAAAAAAAAAAGGAAAGTTGATTAATAAATAGGGTAAAGTGCAAAAAAATCCTCGTTAAATATGTACCTTTTGCGTAGAAAGACCTTTTAGAATTTTTTGTCAGTTTACCCCTCCTTAGATTATATATCCGCCCGATTAGGTCCCTCCAGCCAAATTTTAAAAAATTTATACCAAAAATACCCCCCCCCCCAATCGCCGGCGATCCCCCAGCCCCCCCGACCCCCCCGATCCCCCCCCCCCTCGCCGGCGAGCCCCCAGCCCCACCCTCCTCGCCGGCGAGCGCTCCCCCGACCCACCCCCCTCCTCCTCCCTCGCCGGCCTCGACCCCCCCCCCCCCCCCTCCTCCTCCTTCGTCGGCCCCGACCCCTCCGCTCCCTCGTCGGCCCCGACCCCCGGCTCCCTCGCCGGCCCCGACCCCCCTGCTCCTCCTCGCCGGCGAGCGACCCCCCGACCCCGCCCCCTCCCCCCCCCCCCCCCCGCCCGACTCCCACCCCCCCCCCCCCCTCCGTCGCCGGCGAACACAGTCGAAGAAGGAGGGGAGAGGGAGGGGTAAAATTGTCATTTGGGGGCAAAATGAGCATATTTCATACTTTTGGAAAATTTAAGAGCATGGGATCTTTTAGTGCAAAAGGCACATATTTAACGAGGATTTTTTTGCACTTTACCCTTAATAAATAAGTTGAAGAACATTAATGGAAATTTGAACAATTTACATCACCAACTAAAATGTTGCAAAACAAGTCTGACAGTACACGATTTATTTGTAGAAAATGAACAAAAGATTAATCTTGAATATAGTGTATACGGTAGAACTTGACAACATTTTCGTATCCTCCACTTTAGTCATTGCTTCACAATGGATCTTGGATTCCACATGCTCTGAGAATTACCACGTAATTGACTGAGAAAGTGCATCAGATTTCTCTTCTTCTTTTTTTAAATCCCACACGAACACACATAATTGGGATCGAATCTTGATGGTCCCTTCCGATGTTCGCTTTAATACCATTAGACTAGAGAGTTCGGGCCATCAGATTTCTCTTGATAGGAAAATGAGTGAGGACTAATGGAGGTGGAAAACCGTGGAATGCTACTAGCACGGGACATTGAAGAGTGCTTATGCCACTTGTAGGGTTGAGCAAGTGGACTCGTGGGATATTATGCCATACTCTAGATTATGTGGAAATTAAATTGTCTTGTTGTACTTACAAAGCCATCAAAGGAAGACTTTAAACTAACTAAAGACAATGGCTAATTCAAAAGGCACTTCAAAATTTACTTAGGACTAGTCCTTACTACAGGACAATCTAATTTGGTGTAATTTTTATTCAGAACATTCCGAATTTTACTTGGGGCTAGCTCAATCTCCAAATTTTTATTGCTGGAGGCGGGGGCGCGGACGTCGACGGGGACGCGTGGGGGAGGACGCCCGTGCGGGTAGGGGTGAGCATTATTCGATTTTGGACCGAAAATCGAACCGAATAGAACCGAACCGAATAAGAGATTTGGTTCGGTTTAAAAAAATTCGGTTCGATTTCGGTTTTGGGTGGGGCGCAGACGTCGACGGGGACGCGTGGGGGAGGACGCCCGTGCGGGTAGGGGTGAGCATTATTCGATTTTGGACCGAAAATCGAACCGAATAGAACCGAACCGAATAAGAGATTTGGTTCGGTTTAAAAAAATTCGGTTCGGTTTCGGTTTTGGGTTCCGGTTTCGATCCAAAACCGAATAAGAATATATATATATATATATATATATATATATATATATATATATATATATATATATATTATATATATATATATATATATATATATAATTTTCTTCTGAAGCAATGTGTACTTGTGGCGAACTCGTCTCCACTGGGGCTCGAACTCCCGACCACTTGGGCCGCATGCATCTGTCTTAACCACTAGGCTAGAGGTCATATATATATATATATATATATATATATATATATATATATATATATATATATATATATATATATATATATATATATATATATATATATATCCTAAATAAATTTAGGTATATTTAGTTACTATATATATCAACAACAAAAAAAGTGCAAATAAACTGAAAAATAGAATAAACCGAATAAACTGAAAACTGAACCAATTTAATTTGGTTCGGTTTGATTCGGTTATGGGCCAATACGGTTCGGTTTCAATTTTGTTTATTCGGTTTTCGATCCAATTTGGTTTTCGGTTATTCGGTTCGGTTTGAACTGAATTAACCGAATGTTCACCCCTACGCGGGGGCGCAGGGGAGCGGATTGTAACCCCACTCTCCCTGATTTTATGAATTTTTGGTATTTTTTGGTATTTTAAATTTTGGAAATATTATTTAAGTTATTTGTTGGAATAGTACATTTTCTGATTTATAACAGTTCTTTATAATTTTATGAAGGAAATTATTTTATTATTGAGGAGAAAGCTCTAACAATTATTGGAGTGCTCTCCAAGACTCTAACAACTTGTAACAAACCTTGTAACAAACTAACCAACTCTCTAACTAATTTCTGCCTACAGTTTGAATAAAAAAACAATTCATGGGGGTTCTTTTGTAAAATTACATTCTTTCCTCAAAATTCTATTTAAAGCTATTCCTTCTATCTCCTCCACATAATTTTCCTCTGTAGATTCGAGAGGCAGAGAGAGCTTCATCTCCTTCCCAAATTCCCTGAGCTCCCAAACCCTAACCTTAAATCCGTTGGGAGAGATGATGATGGCAACGGCTACTTCCCCACGGCAGCCATGGCCGACGCCCTCCCTTCAGTCAGTGGCCTCGACGACAATTTCCTTCCCGGCGGCGTCACTTCTCGGCTAGGAGTTCGCCTTCATCAGCAGCGGTGCGCGAACAGCTCGATCGGAAGATCTTTCTTCTCCGGCGGTTCATCATTTCTCGACGATCAACGGCAGCGACATGTCGAGCTTTCCCTTCGACGACAGCGACGGTGGTGAGGATACTCTTCCAGATTTGTTCGTGAGCGCAGGACTTCTCGACGGATGCTCGATGAAGGACGTTGAGTGGTTCTTGGAAGTTACAGAGAGACGGTTTGGACCCTTCGAGCGCCTATTTGCTTCAACGGTGAGTTCCTCCTTAGTTTTTTTTTTCTTTGGCTGTCTTGTGATTCGATCGATCTTGATTAGATCGATTGATCGAATTTATGAACGATTGTTCCACTCTTGATTCGATTTTGATGTTATTGAATTGAATTTTCATGATCTTGATTTACTTTGAATCTCTGACTTCAATCACTCGTTTTGACTCGGGTTCCTGTTCTGAATACTAGGCATATGAGGAATTGTCTTTGAAGGGTTCGGATGCATTGCTATGATTGAACCGGACACAGGAAGATCGTGTCCGACCTTCAGGGTCGTGTCTCTACTCGGATTGGACTCTTTTTCATATCTTGTTCGTGTCCGAGGAATTGCATCGGATAAAATCGATGGAACTTCCATCACTTGTTCGGATCTACATGTCACGACCCACTCCCGAATAATCGGACACGAGTCAAACACGCCCAGCCTTCGTCGATGGACACGACGAAGTAAGCTGTACAATTCTAAGAAAAACTCCAAGGTATACGACACATAGAACAACACAGCTGCTATACACGTTCCCATAACAAATTTTCACAATCTACCAAGTCATACAATATCATCCGGAGACAAATCCGGTAACCAGAATAAAATTATACAATCCTGAATCTTCAATACAATACATGATAAAATCTCTAAAATAAATCTAAGAAAAGATCTAACTATATCTCTGCAATTCTAAGTCCATCCTGAAACATAACTCCACCATCTTCGGGCTCTGGCCCAAGGTGGTACAATATCATCAAGCACACCTGCAACGTATCCTGTCAGGAAGAGAGCAAAGTACAACCCCGACAAGAAGCACTAAACAAAGTAAACTGAAATACATGAATAATGAACTGCAATATGAACTATGGTACAAAAACCGGAACATGAAACTGTAGTACATGAATAACGATGAAACTATAGTACCAGATCCAGAATAATGAACTAGACTATCAGTGTAACATGCATTTGAAATAACTATCAGAATATGTGACCGACTGGGGTAGTACAGGATACAAAAGCACATGAATAATGGTACGGCTTAGAGTCCCACGTGCACGATGTGAGACCTAAGCTATTAAACAATGCCTAGCTAATTTAGGATTGATCACATATCTGTAGTATTTTCCCACCCAATGTACAAGTAAAGAATACTGAACAATGAACTATGAACAATAAACGATGAATAATGAACAATCGTGTGTACAACGTGTCAATATGAGAACATGAAGCAGGACAGAAATAAAGAGTAAAGGGTTCGAGTCGGTGTACTTACCTTGCTCTGAAATATCAGAAATAATCGAAAGATCTGACTGTCCTCCTGGTAATAGGTACAAGTTGGTTAAGTTCTAATACTACACTAGCTATTTCAGTTTTAACGAAATAATCTAATTACTTAGCAAGCCACCATTTATTGATAAGAAGCTAACTATATCTTTCTGACTAGCTAGGAGAACTTAGCAAAATATTATTTAGATAAGGCTATTATTGTTTGAAACCATACCAGAATGTTTGCTACCAAAATATTACCGATATAAAATAATCATACATTGAATCTAGTTGTATTAGTCAAAATAAATATTTTGAAGATAACCCCCTGTATACGTCTAAGTAGAAACTTTGTTATAAAACTATTTGGAAACTATATTATAAATTAAGCTAGTTGATTATACACATATAGAACACACACTAGTTTAATTGAAAGTACTTAAATTATTTATTTAAAATCTACTTGCTAACTACAGTATTATCTAAATATTAGCAAGATAACCTATTATAATTTAGATAGCAAATAAACTGGAATAATCACTAGTAAACTGTTTGAAAGATAATACTAATTTAATATACAATCTAATAGTTTTGGTAAGAAAAAGACATAAGCTAATTAGAAGCTCCAATTTATTTATTGACAAATTAATGCTAAGTAGAAGTTTTAAACAATCACAGAGATTGGTAAGAAGAAAGCATTTATTAGATAAATAACGATTAAATACCTAAATAATTCACGAACATTAGATAAACCATTTATTTATAAAAATAGTATAATTTTAAATAACTTCGTTACAACCACCTGAAATGATTTAGTAAAGCTAAACTATAAAGGAGGGTTTAACTAATTTAACTAACTTAATCCAGCCCAACTCTAGTTACAACAAGAATGAAATCCTACTCCTTTCCAAAGTTGATGCTAAGCCCAGCATAAATTTTAGAAAGGTTACACCCAGAATAAAAGAGTTTCCTGAGTCCACAGGCCTGCAACCCATCCAAATACTATTAACATTGGTTACAAATTCAAAACTTAACATCAACGCAGGTTCGAATATAAGCCTGTCGCAGGAAATGAAACACATCAACTGAGAATCCAAACCCACACAAAATTTGAATCTACTGCTACAGTTTATACTCCCCAGCTCAATAGCAGCCATCCAACTTTTAGACAAACATTTAACACACAGCCCTAATGGGTCAACCCGGCCCACTACTGGACTTTAGGTTCCGGTCCAATGCTTCAGAACCCATAGTCTAGCCCACACTATATTCAGTCCAACATAACTCATAACTTGACCACTCCAAACACCCAGCAAAATAATACAAACAGAGGAGAGTTATACAATCAGGAGCGGAGAAGAAATATACATACAAAATCTACATAATATATATTCAAACCAAACTACATAACGTTTGCAAACTCTTCTAGTTAAACACACACCCGCGCCATTGCTAATCTCCAGTTCCAAATGACCCCTGCACACAACTGTAATGCCAAACGCAACACTGGACACAACTACTGCAGCAACTCAGAGCTGGACCCATCCAAATCTGGACACATCGAGCCTGGACACGAGCTACCGGACACAGGTTATGGCTGACACAAGCTAACTTGTAATACTCCCGGTCCTGAACATACGCATACCTAATCCCTCGTCAAACCCAACTGCAAACAAAATATTTTCTAACATACAAGGAGTAAGATGTTACCTGTAGCTCCCCTTTCCAAAAATTGTTTAAAATATTTTATTATTATTTATTTTATTTAATTGGTAATTATTAGATTGTATAATAATTAATTAGTTAATTATTACGGTAGATGGTCTTAGCCATGATGGAGTTTTGGAGTGCATGGTGACTAGAAATCGTGGCATGGATAGTGCCATGACGTGCTTGGACTAGTGTGTCAGTCCTGCCAAGGAAGGCCGAGCCATAGTGATGTCCTAACTAGGAAAACCGGGCCAAGTTGCGACTTAACCCCATAGAACGTTTTTAGTTATTTATTAATTATATTATTAAGTTAGGGAAATCAATTGTACCATTTTAGCCCGGACTGGACCCGAACTAAGCTAAAGTCCATTAGTCATGCGAGACATCCAATGACATTTGTGTTGACGTATTTTGGTAAGATTGTGTTGTATTCCGTTTTAATAGCCCGATGAATATTTCTAAGTATACGTGTTTAGATATCATAAATATTCTTATTAGTCGATATTCAATATTATTGGTATAAAATAGGTCATTGTACTTTTTGGAGATTATTATTAGACTTCATATAATGGTATATAAACACCATTATTGTTTTAGTAATTTCGTGATTATGGTTATTATTATTATTTTATTATCAGGGTTATTATTATTATTAAGTGATATTATATTTGGCAAATAAACGTTATAGGTATATATATTCCTATTTATATAAATAGGCCCTATAATAGAATATATTGGGTTTCTACTTAGATTTTATAGAAATTACTATATAAGTATTCATAGGAGTATAGATATATATATATACGTATAGATAATATATTCATGGGTGCATATGCATAGGGGTGTATATGCATATATGTATGTATGTAAATAGGTATATACTATATTTGAGAGTATGTGTATCTATAGATGTAGATATAATATATATGTATGTATATACGGATGGGTATATATGTATATTCCTTAGTTATAATAATAGTAAAGAGTAATAAAAAAAAAAGAGAAAGGGATAAACAACAGCCAACTTTCCGTGCGCTAAGCAACAGAAAAGGCAAACCCCTTAAACCGAGAGCATCATAGCCCCTCACGTGGGGCCCAGCCAACCACAGGCCAGAAGCCCACGAGGGTTTCCTTTACGAACCCGAGCAGAAGAGCTCAAAACCGCGGCCGAGACTTTACCTGTGCGCGCGCGTTTAGAGAGAGAGAGATCGAGAGGTGTTGCAACAAACCCTAATCCCACCAAACCTGCGCGCCGACCCTCCCCCAGTCCGGCGACCCACCCGCCGTAGGCGCCCGCCGGCGGCCGGCCGGAGGCCGCGCGCACACAACCAGCGCGCACAGCAGCGCGGAAGGAGCAGCAGTAGCCAGTAACAGCCATGCATGGGGCTGTTTTCGTGACGATCTTTCTCCCTCGTCGCTGGACGATTTTTCGATCCACCAGTACAGGTTCGAACACAACCCTACCCTCCTTAAATCCCTTTACGTAGTTTCTTTTTACTCGTGCCGTGCACGACGAGAACCGAGTCCCAATATCGAGAAAAATCTCGATATTCTGAGTTTAGAGACTGTCCCAAAGTCCCCAGTTCGAGTCTCGAATTCTTGCAAACCAGTGATCGAATTCGAAATTCACCTGAAGGCGTTTATTAACAACATATAGGACTTCACATTCCTTTTTGTGGATTCGGAAATCATCGACTACGCGTCGAGAAATCAAATTCCAAAGTTTTCCAAGAACATGTTTCGTAAACTAGAAAATTGTTCCACACGACGTACGTCACGCCAATCGGGACGACGTGGTCGCGAACCGAAAGTATCGAAAGCTGCGTAACGGTTTCGTGGTCGTGTGGGATTTGACGAAATTCAAATTGGTCGCGTGTGCGCGACGAATTTGAGGCGTATCCGTCGAAATTCCCCGTATCGTGCACGTTGCAAATTCTCCAATTACTTTGTGCACGCTCGTCAGATCGAGACGAAACTTGCGCCAATAGGACTGTATCATTTTTCTGGTCCTGTATGCCAAGTTTGGTCCGATTCTGAGACCGTTGATAAAATCGTCGTTTTGCGGGCCCCATGGTCCCACTCAACGGACGATTTTGTGCATGGCCCGCCGGAATCCAACTCTGGACATACGGTTGGATTCGTATCGGAAAACCAGATCCGTAGACATGTAGTTTGACGACTTTAGAGACCATTGACTCTGGCACGCTTTTCGGTGCAAAGCGGGTCCAACGGCGGACATCGTTTTTGCCCGAAATTACCGTTTTGCCCCTGTGTCCAGAATTGGACTTAAGGACAGGCAATCCTAGCTAATTTGACTATTCTGAGATCATTGGTATTGTCTATTTCAGCATCCGGGGACTGTTGTACGGGTTTTGACTATAGTGGCACATTGAGTAGTTCAGATTGTCGGTTTCACCAACACAGGACCACAGGCGAGTACAGTTTATTGTTTGTATTTCGATATTGATCTTTACTATATTTCATTGATTAGTCATTGGTTATGTGATTATTTTCTATTATAAATTGTTGAGTCGGGAATGAGAAGTACCAAGGATGTGTGATCTGACCTTAGACCGTGTAGACCGTGTTGCATTTATTTCTTGTAGACCGTGTAGACAGTGTTTTATTTATTTCTTGTAGACAGTGTAGACAGTATTTTATTTATTGCAAAGTAGACAGTGTAGATCGTGTTTGCTATTTTTACTGTATTTAAACTGTGTAGATCGTGATTAATATTTGTGTAGACAATATCTCTTCATTGCAATATTACATGTAGACCGTGTAACTGTAGACCGTGTAACTGTAGACCGTGTAACTGTAGACCGTGTAACTGTAGACCGTGTAACTTTAGACCGTGTAGACCGTGTCGCATAATTGTCCCGAGACCGATCACATATCAAAGGTACTTCTAATGGTGGAAAAGTATACTGGTCTATTTATTACTATTGATTTTTCTTACGGCTTTACTGTTTATTTTCAAACCCATGATTGATGTCTAACCTTTGTTTTATAGTCATTTTCTTTATTTGAAATTGCATTCAGTGAATTGTGCTCGTTCCATTCCTGACTGGAAACCAACATTTTCAGGTTAGCCGTAGATTCACTTAGCTTGGGAAGTGACGGGGGATACTTGCAGACAAAAGCCTAGAGACTAGCTAGATAGTTGAGTTGTAGTCATTTCTTTATTTGTACAAGTTTATATTCTTCTACAAATGTAAAACTTGTAATCTTTGTAAGTTAAATTAATTATGTGAATGAGCATTGTTTGTGATTTTGATCTTCATGGCCGTGACAGCGTTCTACCGCCGACACTGCGGCGTAGGCTGGCTTGGACACGTCTCGTATCCGTTTAAAAAAAAATGGGTGCGGGTCGTGACAAGTTTTTGTGGTGGCCCATGCAGGTCAGTTTTCACAAATCATGTGAACTCGTGATAGTACTTAAGTTAGTTGTACTATCGCGAGCCTGCAACTTAAACATGCTCATTCACGAACAAGAATTAATTTAATTTACGAGAATGACTAGGACTAGGAGTCCCTTATACAAATTGACCGATGGGTAGTCTAGGCCATGCAGTTTAGATGAGGAGTTATTAAGGTTGGTAGTTTTGTCAAACCCCCATAGGTACACTATTATCTCTTGATATGACGATGTAATCCAAAGTGGATAGATTATTCGCTTGGTAAGACAGGGCTTCATAGAATTATTGATCTAATCTTGATAAATTGTTCAATTCCTTGCCCTTAGACATCATCCTCATATCTTAGCCCGGATTGTCTGTTTAGTTCCTATTTTTGTCCTAAGAATTATTTTTATATAATTTCTGATTATGTTACCCATGAACGAACCTCGAGTTAGTCTCGATTCAAAGTTCTCCTCAAAGGTGTGAATATACATGGAATAGACACTAGAACGTTGTAATCCTTTTTCCTTTAGTTATTCCTCCATGATTAGAGCTGTTATTGTAAGGATTGTGACTGGTAGGACAAAAATTTACGCCTTATTGCCTAGTCGATTTGTTTGAATCTCTAGA
The DNA here is from genome assembly GCA_029216955.1 of Iris pallida. Classification (NCBI taxonomy): domain Eukaryota; kingdom Viridiplantae; phylum Streptophyta; class Magnoliopsida; order Asparagales; family Iridaceae; genus Iris; species Iris pallida. The sequence continues at coordinate 12,211,231 of JANAVB010007798.1, forward strand.
AGCCTAGAAATTTTCACAGTTTTAGTTAAAGGAATATTAGTTGACTCATAATGGCAGGACAGCAGCGCACTGTCGCCATTTACTTAAATTAGGAAGACTATGGATTCACTGCAGCCAACAGCGCACTGGCTAGACAAAATCCCTAGAGTTGAAATTTGTTATATAGGCTATAGGATGTTACTGGAAACTATGGCTAGTAGTCCTCTTTTTCATAGTTACCCTTGAGTCTATTTGGTTAGAGTTAAGAAGTATTCGACTTTGTATCACATATAAATCACGAAACCAAGGGTTTACCACAGCCAGAGTATACGGGCAAGGCATAACTCTCGGTGGAATGACTTCAGACGTGATTACAGGTTTAGGATTCTATGAAGGATAGGGCAATGCCATGTATGTTCCGTAAGACCCGAAGCTAATATTAATGGAAGTTTTGCAAGTTGGGTGGCACGTTTTCCGATCTAGCATTCCGTGGTCCTTGTGACCTATTGACGAGGTAATTGACCGACACTAATAAGTTACCAAGAATATAAAATCCAGAGTTCCATAACCCATTAGTTGACCAAGACCTTATGGACAGGAAGATTTTAGAAAGATTGTATAAGCAAGGACACCAGGTAAGTTTGATTCTCTCTAAACTCGAACTACTTGTGCCTCTTTTCAAAAAAAAATCTCGCGTACTTGTAGCTTGACCATCTTGACCAACGCTGCTATTACAGCCTAGTTTTTGCAAGCTTACTCTTTTATCGAGCTTGATTCGAGGCATATGTTTAGTGGGGACGCCTGCTAACTTATTGTCTAATCAGAATCAGTGTATTATGGTCTGATCAACCATGATGCATTTGGTTCGCACTTCGTTTAATTACACTACGTGGATGGAGATATATAGGTATCTAGGATCTCATCCACGACTGCTTGACAATTTCTTTTAAATTATATGTTCGCCCTTGAATCATGAAAATTGTATTCGGTAACAACTCCCTTGAATTCTTTTTGTCTTTGTCTTTCACCGATTTGGAAAGACGAGAGCTCGTGATGGTAGAGAGATACAGAGTATTCCCATGGCTATGATAATGGTAGGCACAAGTGTAGCTACTAACGGCCAGTCCTGTAATTGAGTTACTCGTTCCCCTTTCGACCCCAAACTGTTATTGGGACTTTCAAATCATCTGAATTCGAAAATGATTAGGGTTTTACCCTTAGTCGTAATGCCAACCCAGGAGACTATCCATTCTCAAGGAACGATTCTTTGTGTCTCTAAATATTTTCTTGAATATTGTCTTTACTTTCAACCCTTGTGCCTTGACTCAACCGTCCCTCGACCAAAGCCCACAGTTTAGACATGAGATGAATAGACAAGGCTAAGGTCAATAATTTACCGTGACTATGGTAGACACTCATCCCGAGATTGGTTTCCAACAAATTTCATATGCAAGATCTAGACGAGTCTACCTTCGCCTAAGTATATCATGTCCCACTCAAACCCGTCCCCTTGTACTATATTTTATGGTACGATTTTTAGGTCAAAAGGGGCGAGTTATAACCCTTACCATAGTACCGGTAAACTTCCCGACTACAATTAGAGACTCAACCTTGACTCAATTCATTCGACCCAATATATGGTTGTGATTCAGTCGAAGTCCACTACGCACATGTCACCAGTGTGCTACCCAATTGAGGCCTCATGTGCTACTTAAACTCAAAAGTCGCTAAAGGTACATTTTGGACTTTAGAAACTTAGCTAACCAACCTGACGGGCAGCTAGCTCAACCCCTTGGATAGAAACATATTATAGGTTACCCTAACCCAGTATAAATAGTTTTATCATTGGAATCTTGTCCAGCCGATGTAGATTGAAATCTGAGGTTCATCCAACCGACGACTGATGTCAAATTGGAAACCCATTAAGACCCAGTAATAACCGTTCATGCCTACCACCATAGTTGGACTATAAAACCGAACTTTTGAAGTAGGTCCCCATGCCTATTATGTAGTCGTCTCTATATTTTTTTGAGAAGGCATTCGTAACCTTTGTTCCATCAACCTGGAAGTCGCGATATGATCTTGTATTACATTTTATATCCCTTGTTCGTGTGTTTAAATAACCACGGAAAAGATCACACTCTTGATTTCCCAGATTCCGTTCTATTATGGAAACTATTTAGAATTTCGAGAACGGAACTTCTGTTTTGCCGGATTGCAAGCTCCTATAAGAATGAAGGATTCTTAGACTTAGCAAGTAACTGGACTAGAGTAGCCCAATCTAGCAAAATTGGTCAATGGCTCATAGACTTTCTTTCTATCTGTATCCTTGAATAATATCTACTGCTCTTGAGACTTCATTTTTACTTTCGATTATTCTTCCTTATCTTTATGACCTTCCTATTTCGGAGCGACGAATGGTCATACTTATTAGAAATTACAAATATTTTTAGCTACTAATGTAAATATGTTGCTTGTTAGATTTTGGGTTGATTGATAGATATGATAGGATTATAGATGCCATATACAATAGATACCTATGGATAGCAATTTTTAGCAATTAGTAGGATGATTAGAAAATTTTAGTGACATGAGACTTGAGGGAGTAGTATGACCCAAGGTGGGTAGAAGTCCTCGAGATTTTTGTAGTTGCCAAAATGGCCAATGAGAGGGATATAAACTATTTTTGTGATTTAAGGCGATTAAGGTTCAGGTAAACTTCTTATTGTAAGGAATAGTTATGGATTAGAATTTCGAGGACGAAATTATTTTAAGGTGGATAGATTTGTAGCTCCCCTTTCCAAAAATTGTTTAAAATATTTTATTATTATTTATTTTATTTAATTGGTAATTATTAGATTGTATAATAATTAATTAGTTAATTATTACGGTAGATGGTCTTAGCCATGATGGAGTTTTGGAGTGCATGGTGACTAGAAATCGTGGCATGGATAGTGCCATGACGTGCTTGGACTAGTGTGTCAGTCCTGCCAAGGAAGGCCGAGCCATAGTGATGTCCTAACTAGGAAAACCGGGCCAAGTTGCGACTTAACCCCATAGAACGTTTTTAGTTATTTATTAATTATATTATTAAGTTAGGGAAATCAATTGTACCATTTTAGCCCGGACTGGACCCGAACTAAGCTAAAGTCCATTAGTCATGCGAGACATCCAATGACATTTGTGTTGACGTATTTTGGTAAGATTGTGTTGTATTCCGTTTTAATAGCCCGATGAATATTTCTAAGTATACGTGTTTAGATATCATAAATATTCTTATTAGTCGATATTCAATATTATTGGTATAAAATAGGTCATTGTACTTTTTGGAGATTATTATTAGACTTCATATAATGGTATATAAACACCATTATTGTTTTAGTAATTTCGTGATTATGGTTATTATTATTATTTTATTATCAGGGTTATTATTATTATTAAGTGATATTATATTTGGCAAATAAACGTTATAGGTATATATATTCCTATTTATATAAATAGGCCCTATAATAGAATATATTGGGTTTCTACTTAGATTTTATAGAAATTACTATATAAGTATTCATAGGAGTATAGATATATATATATACGTATAGATAATATATTCATGGGTGCATATGCATAGGGGTGTATATGCATATATGTATGTATGTAAATAGGTATATACTATATTTGAGAGTATGTGTATCTATAGATGTAGATATAATATATATGTATGTATATACGGATGGGTATATATATGTATATTCCTTAGTTATAATAATAGTAAAGAGTAATAAAAAAAAAAAGAGAAAGGGATAAACAACAGCCAACTTTCCGTGCGCTAAGCAACAGAAGAGGCAAACCCCTTAAACCGAGAGCATCATAGCCCCTCACGTGGGGCCCAGCCAACCACAGGCCAGAAGCCCACGAGGGTTTCCTTTACGAACCCGAGCAGAAGAGCTCAAAACCGCGGCCGAGACTTTACCTGTGCGCGCGCGTTTAGAGAGAGAGAGATCGAGAGGTGTTGCAACAAACCCTAATCCCACCAAACCTGCGCGCCGACCCTCCCCCAGTCCGGCGACCCACCCGCCGTAGGCGCCCGCCGGCGGCCGGCCGGAGGCCGCGCGCACACAACCAGCGCGCACAGCAGCGCGGAAGGAGCAGCAGTAGCCAGTAACAGCCATGCATGGGGCTGTTTTCGTGACGATCTTTCTCCCTCGTCGCTGGACGATTTTTCGATCCACCAGTACAGGTTCGAACACAACCCTACCCTCCTTAAATCCCTTTACGTAGTTTCTTTTTACTCGTGCCGTGCACGACGAGAACCGAGTCCCAATATCGAGAAAAATCTCGATATTCTGAGTTTAGAGACTGTCCCAAAGTCCCCAGTTCGAGTCTCGAATTCTTGCAAACCAGTGATCGAATTCGAAATTCACCTGAAGGCGTTTATTAACAACATATAGGACTTCACATTCCTTTTTGTGGATTCGGAAATCATCGACTACGCGTCGAGAAATCAAATTCCAAAGTTTTCCAAGAACATGTTTCGTAAACTAGAAAATTGTTCCACACGACGTACGTCACGCCAATCGGGACGACGTGGTCGCGAACCGAAAGTATCGAAAGCTGCGTAACGGTTTCGTGGTCGTGTGGGCTTTGACGAAATTCAAATTGGTCGCGTGTGCGCGACGAATTTGAGGCGTATCCGTCGAAATTCCCCGTATCGTGCACGTTGCAAATTCTCCAATTACTTTGTGCACGCTCGTCAGATCGAGACGAAACTTGCGCCAATAGGACTGTATCATTTTTCTGGTCCTGTATGCCAAGTTTGGTCCGATTCTGAGACCGTTGATAAAATCGTCGTTTTGCGGGCCCCACGGTCCCACTCAACGGACGATTTTGTGCATGGCCCGCCGGAATCCAACTCTGGACATACGGTTGGATTCGTATCGGAAAACCAGATCCGTAGACATGTAGTTTGACGACTTTAGAGACCATTGACTCTGGCACGCTTTTCGGTGCAAAGCGGGTCCAACGGCGGACATCGTTTTTGCCCGAAATTACCGTTTTGCCCCTGTGTCCAGAATTGGACTTAAGGACAGGCAATCCTAGCTAATTTGACTATTCTGAGATCATTGGTATTGTCTATTTCAGCATCCGGGGACTGTTGTACGGGTTTTGACTATAGTGGCACATTGAGTAGTTCAGATTGTCGGTTTCACCAGCACAGGACCACAGGCGAGTACAGTTTATTGTTTGTATTTCGATATTGATCTTTACTATATTTCATTGATTAGTCATTGGTTATGTGATTATTTTCTATTATAAATTGTTGAGTCGGGAATGAGAAGTACCAAGGATGTGTGATCTGACCTTAGACCGTGTAGACCGTGTTGCATTTATTTCTTGTAGACCGTGTAGACAGTGTTTTATTTATTTCTTGTAGACAGTGTAGACAGTATTTTATTTATTGCAAAGTAGACAGTGTAGATCGTGTTTGCTATTTTTACTGTATTTAAACTGTGTAGATCGTGATTAATATTTGTGTAGACAATATCTCTTCATTGCAATATTACATGTAGACCGTGTAACTGTAGACCGTGTAACTGTAGACCGTGTAACTGTAGACCGTGTAACTGTAGACCGTGTAACTTTAGACCGTGTAGACCGTGTCGCATAATTGTCCCGAGACCGATCACATATCAAAGGTACTTCTAATGGTGGAAAAGTATACTGGTCTATTTATTACTATTGATTTTTCTTACGGCTTTACTGTTTATTTTCAAACCCATGATTGATGTCTAACCTTTGTTTTATAGTCATTTTCTTTATTTGAAATTGCATTCAGTGAATTGTGCTCGTTCCATTCCTGACTGGAAACCAATATTTTCAGGTTAGCCGTAGATTCACTTAGCTTGGGAAGTGACGGGGGATACTTGCAGACAAAAGCCTAGAGACTAGCTAGATAGTTGAGTTGTAGTCATTTCTTTATTTGTACAAGTTTATATTCTTCTACAAATGTAAAACTTGTAATCTTTGTAAGTTAAATTAATTATGTGAATGAGCATTGTTTGTGATTTTGATCTTCATGGCCGTGACAGCGTTCTACCGCCGACACTGCGGCGTAGGCTGGCTTGGACACGTCTCGTATCCGTTTAAAAAAAAATGGGTGCGGGTCGTGACATTACCTGAGCCAAAACGAACCGGATCTTGGATCGAGGATACGATTGGACACGGCTCTACGAGTCCAACTGAAAACTCGGGATCCTGCTAATCATTTAAACAAACAATTCCTAAGCATCGAAAAGAAAACATAGTATCAGCAACTCGTTGAAATCTCCTCTTTAAAGTAGCAAGAAAATCAAGAATGCATAGGTTATACTCACCAATAGATTCGATCAACTTAGCAGTTGATCTCTAGAAATGATCAACGTCCTCTGATCTGACACCCACTTCAACCCAAACTAGAAGAGAATCAAAACACCAATCGATTCATAAACGAACATAAAAATTCTCCAAAGCTGAATAATTATAAGATCGACACTCACCAGAATTTGATGGGAGTCAAGAATACGTTCGGCTGTCTCGATCTGTACAAGCCGTTCGCCAAGAATGTGATCGAATCTACGAGGATCGACTCACCAGAGAAGACGAACCGATCGAAGAATCAACAAGGCGTCGATCAAAACGTTCAATTTGTACAAAACCAGATCGAGCATGAGTAGATCTGTTCGTGATTGGAAATAATGAAAGGAAAATAATGATCAAGAGGTGATTGAGACTCACTTCATCGTCGCTCGAGGAACTCGTCGAGCCATAGCCGAGAAATTTGCTGACAATCGAAGAAGAGACGCCACTCTGGTGCCGAGCGCCATCAGAAGTCGGAGGAGCCTGGCTCGATTCGCCCGTCGGAAATGGAGTGACACATCGCTGAGGAGTAGTCGTACGCCGTCGTCGGAATGGAGCGTGGCCTCCGCTGTGATGTTGTCGATAATTTCTCGAACACCGCTCATGGAAGGAATGACACTTGGTCGCCGATCGTCGCCACTCGAGATGGCCGCTGACGGAGGAAGGGTCGCAGGAAGGGGATCATGTAATGCCCTGCTCCGCGCAAGGCATTTGGCTGGCTTGTTGTATGGGATCAGAATGTTGGACTGTGACTTGTGTTGGAGATCAAGAGAGTTGAGATTGATGCAGTCTCTCTTAGCTGGCTAGACGGATTAAGTATTGGAATGTGGCTTGCTGGTGGAGCTATGCTTAGGGGGGATGTGTGCAACCAGAATAAGAAGATCCTTTTGTGCAGGCAAGTGGAACTGTCCTTCTTCCTCCTTATTCCTGCATGCTTAATAAATGGAATAACGTGATGCTATAAATATGTCCCTAATGTCTCTTACCTTGAATGTTGAATAATTGTGATGTGATGCTTTAGTTGCTAAATCGATAGAGATGCATATACTGGAAATCATTGAATGAATAACACATGAACTTTGAATTGCTGAACGAATCATACTCGAACTGCTAATGTAACATGATGCCTGAGAATGAATTGATAATGTCCCTTATGCTTAATATTGATGAAATGAATGAATCACTTGAATAATGAGATGCTAAATGAATGATACATGAGAAAAGAATTGAATATGCTATTGTTCCTATAAAATAAATGAAATGCTACAGGTTCCTTCGAAATGAATAAATGTTGTTGTTCCTCCTTAGAAGGAACGTAATGAGAAATGTTGCAATGAAACAAACAATGAGAATTGATGAGGCTTGGGATCGTTGAGATCACCAAATGAAATGATGGTAATGTTGGGAATGAATAAGTCATTGAACATGACTTGAATGAGATGAATGATGATGCAATATTGTCTTTACTTTAATATTTTACCATGCATTTTATGTTCACGATTGAGTCAGACACGCATTCGCATGGTCATAGGACAACTTATGCATAAGAGATGGGGATATATTTTCTCGGATGGTACCCCGGGACGTTAGGGCGACCGATCCGGCCTAGGAGGAAACATTGGCGTGCCAGTAGGGGCACGAATTTTGCGAGGCATCCTTTGGGGCTAGCTACCTTCTCTGGAGTCATCGCATTACCGATGAAGACCTATATTGCAACGTCCGTATGGTTAAACACCAGTGACCATATAGTCAGGATGCATGCTAATGAATGTTTTATGCAGGCAGAGTAAGTATATCTGCTAACCTGTATTTGATGCAGGTACGAGGAAGTCGGCTATCGGTAAGAAATCACTTAAATGTGATATACTCAATATATGTGTTGGTTTAACTTGCGTGCTTAAAGTGCCAAGTAAATGATGCTATGTGTAGACTTTTAGTATGAGAACCTGCTTAACATGTTAAATTCAGTATGATAGAAAGATGCCTTGCTATAAACATTGCTCAACCATAACATACATGCTAAGTGATGCCTTCTATGAGAATTGTCATAACATGTTTAAGATGAGAATGTTAACGATGCCTCAATGATGCATTTGCATGATAACACCAAGAATGCTATAATGATATGTCCACATGAATGTTGCTAAGAATATGTTTACATGCATCACTATAATGATTGCCCATGAACTGTAAACTGATGCTAGGCCCCAAGTAGAAAGATCATTCTATTAAATGCTTACTAAAATCGACAAGTTAGTATTGGTTTAGGCGAGTGGGTTGGATTCTGCTTGCTAGTACATAGATGATGTGCTGACCCACATTTTGTGGGCAGGTGCTCGTGCTTGAGATACTCTACACACGAAGATTGGCTTGATTGGTCCCGCTGTATCGAAGATTTATTGGGCATACAGAAGCTCTCCTTGTTCAAGATGATGTCTTCTATTTATAAAGGGCATAATGTGTCACGCCCCGCTTCCGTAGGAGCGATCGTCCTCGCTAAGGCGTGATACCGCACGAGGCTAGATTGCGCTCGTGGAAGGCGGGTTCCATAATGGCCGATTTCAGCGGCTGCGACGGGATCGTCGCACAAAAGTCCCAAGCAGAGACATTGAATTATAGCAGCAGAATTTTAGAACAAAACACAAGTTACTCAAAAGAAGCTCTTTATTGATATTGAACAAAGGTTACATTGGGGGAGCAAGGCCAAGATTACAAGTCTCTCATGCTCACTCAAGCTCACATTACAATGTCACTCAGCTCTCTCTCATCTCTCAATACATTTGTCGATCCAGCGGAAGCTTCGGAAGGCAATGTCCATACATTATATCCCGTATAAGTCTTTACTCCATGCGGCCGCGCGCTTCGAATCGCCAAGGAACTCCGTGCCTCGACGCATCCAAGCGAGCTCCGCGCCACGAGCTTCTACTTGTGCCTGCACATGTAAACTATGTGGGTGTCAGTACTCAACTGTACTGGTAGAATGAGCTCCTCGCCCACTCATACAAAACCAACACGTTTACTTTACTTTGTGCAACATAGTCACCTATCATATTGTCTTTCTACTCTTTCCTTAGAATCAGTTTTAGGACCGACGCCTTGACCTATTCTGTGCCTCTAGACCATCCCGTGCTTGCAACAGCAATGTCGACTCAAACAACGTTAACCTATCAAGTCGTGCTTGCCTTTCAGCCAAAATCAGAGACATAACTACGCGATGAGGCTCCATTCCCGTGTGACCGTGCTACAATCCTTTGTGCTGTGCCTCGCAACTACGTGCGACTCAACCATATCGCCGCTTCGCGGCCCTTTGCTACCAAATCATCAACTGACCCAATCAAGACTTGTGGGTTAAGTGTCACTCGACCAACTTTGCCTAGCGGCCTTTTCTGACTTAGACTCAGGACAACTCACATTCAAACTATACAACTTATATGCTGACAACATTAGACTCGACGCCACATCTCGTGCCGAAGCACGTTGCCTATGTTGATGCCACATCTTAGAACTAAACATTGTATTCCAACTGTACACACATTCAACAACTCAACTCAATCCAAGGGCACACACGCGGATTGCCGCCATGCCGACTCATCTATATGATTTGGTCACTGACTCCCAGAGCCATCCTGGACTCCTTTAGCTTGTTAGGCGGCCGCCCTTGCCAGGTGGGTAGCTAGCCCCGCTGGCAAGCCTCTGCGCTAACTTGTGCGGTCATCCAGCACGTGCTAATGCTGCTTCTCAAGAACCGGTCCCCTTATGTCGGGCTACCGTTCGAGAAAACTCTACTTTGTCGACAAGTTGTCCATGACCATGCAAGACTCGACTCAACTGACGTCTCACACAGTCGTTCCACCTCTAGTGTTATCATCTCTTTCAGGGCCAAGTTCAATACGTCTTACCTCTGAGATCTTGCCTCGACGACCCGTAGTCGCGAGCATTCTTCTTTCTTGCGCTATCATTTTACTCAACTCAAGAACAAATATTCACAACACTTTCTAAAACTCAATGAATCAACCGTGGCCCGTGCCTGAAAACACTAAGTCCGTGACATCGTGCCTTAAACCAACTTGAACTCTACGCGACGCTCCTGCCCAAGTCGACGGGCCTTAAGATCGTGGGACTACTTAACTTGACAACCGCAGAATGAGCGGGGCAGCACTTGGATAGGTCGACCGGCATAACTTTGCCTAACTTACTCAAGCCTACAACTTAACCCGAGGGACGAGCAAAGGCTATGCCAGCCTTGTGCAGTGGAAGCGTGCATGCTTTATCAAGCATTTACGCGGGCGACGCCTATGACTTAGGCTAACTCTTAGCTTTTGCACCGAAGACCAACTTTCCTTCTCCTAAGCCACGGGACGAAGGGCCGAGTGTCATTTTCAAAGCACGCCGTGCACCAACTTTAAGCCGACCGTAGGACATTTTTCCATGTTCTAACTCATTTTGACCCGTCGGGATTATTCCCTCAGCTATATGGATTCATCTCTTTTATTATTAAGCCTACTTGTGCAAGTTCAAAATACGATTTATTATATGAAGGCAAAGATGAGATAAGTTCACCGAAACTACCCCACCTGAGCGAGTGGTCGCCTCGACCGAGCAATGTCTTCGAGCAGCCGTTGTAAGGCTAAGTCTGAACGCCGTCGGCATTCCTATTCCTCCGATTGACTGAGCGGGACGGGGCACTACATCATACACCACTCAGAAAAAGTTTTGTCCTCGAAACTAACTGAGTACACTTACTTATTGACTTACCACTCGAATGTTCCTAGATTCTCGTACACACTTCTCCTAGGCGTTCCCTCAAATCCGAGCCACGCTCGTGCTACCATCAATCCGTTCTTCAAACTTGCAATCTCAAAATCCTCGACACTTTCCTGTTTCTCAAGTCTCACTTGATTCGGCATATCACTTAGTATGGATCGTGCACATATCTTAGGCGTCCCCAAAATACATGCATTTCAACCAAGCCTCGTGATAGCGAATTCCGCCATCACCACTCGAGTCGGATCGTGCACATATTTGGGCGTCCCTGATATACATGCATGTCAACCGATACTCGCGAGTGGTGCCTCCACAAATCCTACCACTTCGCACTCGAACGTCTGCCTAACCGCTAGGCTATGTCTTTCCGTCAGTATTGGAATCATAGTTCCCAAACAACAATATCAACACTGACCCCATCCTAAGGTCAAACCAAATTGATAGTACGGGGTTTTCTACCTAAGCTCGCATCACTCCGATTTCTAAACATCGAGCATCGATTCCCTATACACATCCAAACATTCGTCGCACGGGGTCCGAGTCATTCTTACATTCTATACTCCTTAAGTCATTCATCCCAATTCACGTAATCGATCACAAGGTCGTCCGACTTAACAATATGTTACGCCCCGATCTCACGCGAGTCAGATTATCTACGGTGGGTATGAATCACCATGCATGCTCCCGCGGGATAATTATCCTCATCGGGACGTAACTCTTGTTTTGCGTCTAGACTAATTTGTTTTTGATACGCGGATTGGACCTACTCAATCCTCAAGTTTATTTTATTCATCAATCGCAAGTTTAAACATCCTCAAATTTTCCTTCGTATCAAACCGACAAGTCGAGACAATCAAAGTTGCTGCGTCCTGATTTATCGAGTTCGATCATTTCCGCGACATGAATCACCATGTCAGCGCTCACGCGGAACGATTGCCCCAAATTCGACGCAACGCATGTGCGAGGCTAGAGTTGCGCTCGCACAAGACAAGATCGTCGACGTTATGGCTATCAACGTAAACATCAAGACATGATCATTTTCATCCAACATTCCCTTAAATCAAAATCCTAAGTATAGCATCCAACCGAACAATAACACTTGCACGATCGTCGTTCACCGAGTCAGAATACCCCCGAGTTATCGCATATCGATCTTTGATAAGCCTCAATACCATCGATGATATGCGTAACCTGACGATCTTCCTTTGCAACAAGTTCTGAGTCGTGCGAATGATGCTATCGTCCGACTGGATAATCTCCTCGACATTCAAATTCAAGCTCGATCATTATCCCTCGAATCATTCACAACATCGATTTTCCTCAAACCAAATTCACGTATCGTTCATCCGTTTAGCTTAAGTCATCGACCAACGTATTTTCTCAATTTGCATCATTCCTTTATCAATCGATCGATATCCCTGAGGCTATCGTATACACCACTCAGGGATGAAGTCATTCAACAAATCCTCAACTTATCATTCGAATCAAAATCGACTTCTTTGAATCCCGTTCGAACCATTCCTCTAATTTCAAGCACGCTCATCTATATCGCATCGACGATATCGTCGTTCGATAACACCCCTATCGATAGTTATCCTATTTACTCAATCAAGTCTATCTCATTCCCGTCCGACACAATTCGAATTCCCGCACTCGACTTTTCTAAGGTCGACGCAACTTTGGTGTATATGCCCAGCCCGACTTAGCCAACCGTACTTACGCAAACCATCATTTTTGTTTTATCAAAAACTATTTCTCCTACATTTTGCAAAATAGTTAGAATTATTGTATGGACATCCCGTGGGACATTTGAGAGAGAGCGCACCAACGATATCAATTTGCGGAAGCAACAGAGTTTACGAAAACAATGAGTTAAAGAATTCAATCGATAGTCCAAGGACGTAAAGCCGTGCGCTGATACCATTATGTCACGCTCCGCTCCCGTAGGAGCGATCGTCCTCGCTAAGGCGTGATGCCACACGAGGCTAGATTGCGCTCGTGGAAGGCGGGTTCCATAACGGCCGATTTCAGCGGCTGCGACGAGGTCGTCGCACAAAAGTCCCAAGCAGAGACATTGAATTATAGCAGCAGAATTTTAGAACAAAACACAAGTTACTCAAAAGAAGCTCTTTATTGATATTGAACAAAGGTTACATTGGAGGCACAAGACCAAGATTACAAGTCTCTCATGCTCACTCAAGCTCACATTACAATGTCACTCAGCTCTCTCTCATCTCTCAATACATTTGTCGATCCAGCGGAAGCTTCAGAAGGCGATGTCCATATATTATGTCCCGTATAAGTCTTTACTCCATGCGGCCACGCGCTTCGAATCGCCAAGGAACTCCGTGCCTCGACGCATCCAAGCGAGCTTCGCGCCACGAGCTTCTACCTGTGCTTGCACATGTAAACTATGTGGGTGTCAGTACTCAACTGTACTGGTGGAATGAGCTCCTCGCCCACCCATACAAAACCAACACGTTTACTTTACTTTGTGCAACATAGTCCCCTTTCATATTGTCTTTCTACTCTTTCCTTAGGATCAGTTTTAGGACCGACGCCTTGACCTATTCTGTGCCTCTAGACCATCCCGTGCTTGCAACAGCAATGTCGACTCAAACAACGTTAACCTATCAAGTCGTGCTTGCCTTTCGGCCAAAATCAGAGACGCAACTACGCGATGAGGCTCCATTCCCGTGTGACCGTGCTACAATCCTTTGTGTCGTGCCTCGCAACTACGTGCAACTCAACCATATCGCCGTCTCGCGGCCCTTTGCTACCAAATCATCAACTGGCCCAATCAAGACTTATGGGTTAAGTGTCACTCGACCAACTTTGCCTTGCGGCCTTTCCTGACTTAGACTCAGGACAACTCACATCCAAACTATACAACTTATATGCTGACAATATTAGACTCGACACCACATCTCGTGCTGAAGCACGTCGCCTATGTTGATGCCACATCTTAGGACTAAATATTGTATTCCAACTGTACACACATTCAACAACTCAACTCAATCCAAGGGCACACACGCGGATTGCCGCCATGCCGACTCATCTATATGATTTGGTCACTGACTCCCAGAGCCATCCTGGACTCCTTTAGCTTGTTAGGCGGCCGCCCTTGCCAGGTGGATAGCTAGCCCCGCTGGCAAGCCTCTGCGCTAACTTGTGCGGTCATCCAGCACGTGCTAATGCTGCTTCTCAAGAATCGATCCCCTTTCGTCGGGCTACCGTTCGAGGAAACTCTACCTTGTCGACAAGATTTCCATGACCATACAAGACTCGACTCAACTGACGTCTTACACAGTCATTCCACCTCTAGTGTTATCATCTTTTTTAGGGCCAAGTTCAATACGTCTCACCTCTGAGATCTTGCCTCGACGACCCGTAGTCGCGAGCATTCTTCTTTCTTGCCCTATCATTTTACTCAACTCAAAAACAAATATTCACGACACTTTCCAAAACTCAATGAATCAACCGTGGCCCGTGCCTGAAAATACTAAGTTCGTGATATCGTGCCTTAAACCAACTTGAACTCTATGCGACGCTCCTGCCCAAGTCGACGGGCCTTGAGATCGTGGGACTACTTAACTTGACAACTGCAGAATGAGCGGGGCAGCACTTGGAATGACTTAGGTCGACCGACATAACTTTGCCTAACTTACTCAAGCCTACAACTTAACCCGAGGGACGAGCAAAGGCTATGCCAAGCCTTGCGCAGTGGAAGCGTGCATGCTTTATCAAGCATTTACGCGGGCGACGCCTATGACTTAGGCTAACTCTTAGCTTTTGTACCGAAGACCAACTTTCCTTCTCTCAAGCCACGGGACGAAGGGCCGAGTGTCATTTTTAAAGCACGCCGTGCACCAACTTTAAGCCGACCGTAGGATATTTTTCCATGTTCTAACTTATTTTGACCCGTCGGAATTATTCCCTCAGCTATATGGATTCATCTCTTTTATTATTAAGCCTACTTGTGCAAGTTGAAAACACGATTTATTATGTGAAGGCAAAGATGAGGCAAGTTCACCGAAACTACCCCACCTGAGCGAGTGGTCGCCTCGACCGAGCAATGTCTTCGAGCAGCCGTTGTAAGGCTAAGTCCGAACGCCGTCGGCGTTCCTATTCCTCCGATTGACTGAGCGGGACGGGACACTACATAATGTATGGAACATTGTAATCAGTTGTACCAGTGAGTTGTAAGCCAAGTTGGTATATTGAGTTGTAATCCAATGTATCCAAGTATCAAAAGTAAGCTTTGTAGCATTGTTCAGTTGTCTTTCAATGTAAAGTGAGATGTGTTGTAAGCATTATACTTCAATACAAGTCTTGTACTCTTCTTCAATTATAAATAAAGAGAATAAAGTTCTGTATATCTCTGTGAGACTTCAAGTTATCCTTTTATCTCCGCTGCTATAAAGAAACTGATGTGTTTCTATTCAATAATAAAGATTGTCCTTATAACTTCAATTTGTCTGCTTTTGTCGCTGCGATGTGTTCCTATTTGAAGATAATCGATTATATATCGTCTTTGTCTTGTACAAGTGCAATACCAGACTTGTACGGCATCACGCCCAAGCGAGGACGATCGATTCCAAGAGATAAATTATGTGAATAAATGACTCTACGAATCGGGGCATGACAAATTGGTATCAGAACACGGCTTTACGTCCTTGGTCTCTTCTTTTATTCGTTTCAAATCAAAATTGCATCGACGATTAACCAAAGTTGCTTCCGCGATCACTCAATATTGCTTCCGAGATTAAATCAAAGATTGATTCCGCGACTATACTGTTGTTGTTCTGTAATCTCCTATGTTATTTATGCTTGAAAGTTCGTTGACCCTCTTGGCTGCTCACTGGATGTTCCATACAATAAGTCTATATACATTGTGATGCCCCTGAATGAATGATTGTTGTTGGTTTGGACACAAATAACCCAACAATGACTCGATGCCATAGTATGCTATAGTATGAATGCTGTTTGGAATGTGGGAATAAAAGGAAGTGGCTATGTATGCTGTAACAAGTTGAGAATTGTATGTGATGTTGGAAAAGTATTTTGAATGGGGTAATTGATGGATGACTTCAACGAAACTGGTGAGTTGACTCATGGGTGATGGCTAGTACTTTCGAGACCCTAAGAATGTTGGCTTGTGATATTGAGACCCCGAGATGTTGGCTAAGTATTGTGATCATTATAGATCACGAATGTCCGAAATAGATTGAGTTGGTATTGTTTAAGGATGGCTTCATTCTGAGTGGTATATTGCCTCTACCACCTCAGAACGAGATGTATGTTGACCCTTTCCATATAATATCAATGAGACTATCTGTGGGTACTGGGTAGTACCGAGACTTAGCTAGGAGTTATGTATTGTTGCTAGATGACTCGAGTGTCCCTTGACGGTGATGTTATATTGAGTAGCGAGATTGTCGAAAAATTGTAACTGGTGGCTTGGTTAGAAATTATTTAGTCGAGTGATGACTCAGACTAGTAAGACAGTGAGTATGCTATAGGTAAATGGATTTGGCTAGAGAATGTTGTGGCTTAGAATATCTGAATGTTGACTTCGATTGGTTGGATGTAAATCAATTGTGGCTAATACAAAGTTGGTTGCGTAGCTGAAAGTTCGGAAAATATTGTCGGTGACACTAAAGAATATTAGAAATCTGTGCCTTGACCTAAGGGTAAGAGATGTTAATCCATCTTGATCACCAAAGGATAGTCGTTGCCTATATGAATGTATGCTGAGGAGTTGAATTATACCAGAAAAGTAACAAGTAGCAACCCTGAATATTTGTGTTGCATAGAGAATGGTTAGTCGATACATGAATTGTCAGATTGAATGGAATGAACTACTCGACCCTTGCTGTATGAGATTTAAGAATGTCCATAAGATAGTTTGATGATTGAGAAACGAATGGGATTGAGAAATTACAAACGTGTTGGATAATGTCGGTATATGTGACTGTTGGTTGGGATATAGATTGTTAGCTTATGACTTGGTGGTGTGACTATGTCATACAGACCGAATAGTATGATTCCATAGTTATGTTAAGACTATCGGAATCGATGACCCTTGAATAGTTAGCCTTGGCTTATGGGTTCGTGTGAGTACAAAGGAATTTGAAATAGGAATTGAATCATTGGGAATTTACTTGATGGATTATTATAACGATGAGAATCGTATGTCGGGTTGAGAATTGACCGTAATGATGATAGATCGATCTTAGTCGATCATTGGGTAAGTCTAGAATGAGCCTCTGTGGGAATTATTTCCTTGAGGAAGACCCTGGATAGATAGACTTGACCCTAGCGACCAGTGGAGGACTTACCAATTATTGGCATAGCCGACAATGGCGATTAGTATTCAAACTGAGTTGATACCCATGGGTTTGGGTAGAGTTTCTTAGAACTGTCGGTTGCTTGTTGGCCCTAAAAAAAAGAAACTAGTATACCCTAGTAGCCGTCCACTCTAGGGAAGTCACCTGAACGATTAGGTATAGCTGTCGGTATAGCTAACCATTGAGACTGGACCGAATAATAGATGGCCGTTGGCGACCCGTAGGATAACCTGCGGCATTGAATGAGAGATGGTGATGAGTATGACCTAAGAATGATATGTTGTATGTATATGCTTCAATATGAACCTTAGAGATGTTTGACCCTTGAGGATTATGTGTCGACCTATAGCGAAAACTAGAATTGTGGGATGAGATTTGAGTTGTATGTGTCGAGTAGTGAATTATTCCATGAGATGGAATTGACTGCTCATGACTGGAATATTGGATAGGTATCTATAGTCAGGTAGCTGGGTTAACCTTGACTGTTGCATAGAATTTTACCCTGATTCGGGTAATCGATAGTTGGTAATGTCGGATTGTGTCTTTTAGAAAAGATGAATTGCCTCGGTGAAAAATATTGTTGGATTTGGGAAGGAATATGATTGCATGTTGTGAACGCTTGATATGATTGGCTCTAAGTTAGACCATTGATCGAATGTTAAAAATATTATGCTTGGATAGAGAGTTGTCCCTGATGTTAAGTATTGTGGCCTGGAAGATAGTGAATGTGGCAAAGTGAATGAAGTAATAAGTCAATTGAAGGGATGCTAAGTCGGATTTAGAAAAGGGAGTTATATCGTGGCTGATCGAATCGCACTAACATGGAAGTTGCCTGAAGTACATATATTTTGGGGACGCCTAAAATATGTGTATGGATCCAGCCGAAGTGATAGATTGCGACTGAGATAACATTATGGGAAAAATTTATCGCACTAGCGCGGACTTTGGCTGAAATGCATATATTTTGGGGACGCCTGAAATATGTGTATGGATCCAAACGAAATGATGTGTTGCGACCAAGATAGAATGCAAGAAAAATATTGGTGAATCAATGAGAAGTTGCAATTATTTGGAAAAAGAGAAAGATGGATTAAATCGTTGATGGATTTAAATGATACAGTTGGATAGCTATTTTGGGATGACCGACTGGGCTGAAATGAATATTGAATTGAAGCTAAATGAGTAACTCATTGTGATTAAGTGAATCTAGTAGATGAGTTGTTTTTTTAAGTTTCGAGGACGAAACTTTTTTCTGAGTGGTATATTATGTAATACCCCGCTCCGCGCAAGGCATTTGGTTGGCTTGTTGGATGGGATCAGAATGTTGGACCGTGACTTGTGTTGGAGATCAAGAGAGTTGAGACTGATGCAGTCTCTCTTAGCTGGCTAGACGGATTAAGTGTTGGAACGTAGCTCGCTAGTGGAGCTACGCTTAGGGGAAATGTGTGCAACCAGAATAAGAAGACCCTTCTGTGCAGGCAAGTGGAACTGTCCTCCTTCCTCCTTATTCCTATATGCTTAATAAATAGAATAACGTGATGCTATGAATATGTCTCTAATGTCTCTTACCTTGAATGTTGAATAATTGTGATGCGATGTTTTAGTTGCTAAATCGATAGAGATGCATATGCTGGAAATCATTGAATGAATAACACATGAACTTTGAATTGCTGAACGAATCACACTCGAACTGCTAATGTAACATGATGCCTGAGAATGAATCGATGTAAAACCCCTAAATTTTCTACTATATTTTTTTATTAATTTTAGTACAAATTTAAATTTTTTTATTGTATTGTACGTCGCGTAGTCGTATTGTACATCGTGTGCGGAAGTTCGTTTTCGAATTTGCTCGACGAGTGCGAATATGTGCGAGCGTACATATTTTAGAAAAATATTTTGTTCTATTTTTATAGTTTCAAATAATATAATAATTAGTTTTGCTATCATTTCTAAACTTGTTATTCTTACGTCATTTCTAAAAATTATTAAATATAAAATAATATTTTGTATACTAGAAAAAGCATAATTATGTAAAGAATATTTTTGCATACATATAATTCGTAATTATTTATTGGTCTATTTTAAATAAAAATATAATTTCCGAGATTTATTAATATTTTATTATTCAAAAAAATATTTAAAAATATTTATTATTTTTGAAATTATTATTATTGGTATTTTGAAAAATATATTTGGAAGTTATTGTAGCCATTTAAATCTTGATTTGATTTTTGGATTTATTTAAATAGTTAAATATTTGAAATTGATTTATCCCATTTAATTTTGAGCTAAAAATTTAATTAGATTTAAATTTGATTTGTATTGGATTTGGATTTGATTTCATTGTTTTAAATTAAGTAGAGAATTATCTACTTTGGGTTTTAAATATTCCTAATTCATATCCAATTGGGAATTTCCACATCCTATAAAAGGCAGGTACTCCTCCAATTTCTATCATTCATCTTCTATAATTTCCACAACCCAAAGATTCGTGCATCGTGTCCGTGTTCCCTCCCAGTCCACTATCTTATTCCATCTATTACAATTACATAAAGTTTCTGTGTCGACAACCCCGACACGATTCAATAAAATTCCTAATCCTAGCCCTAGTCTAGTCTCAGCTCCCGCCTCCTGTCGACCATCATCGCCACCTTCGCCCCCATCACCCACTCGTCGTCGGCTTCACGACAACCAGCCCCTTGTCCCCGACATGAACAGCACCACCCTCATCGTCATCATCACCACCCAAACACACCTCCCCCGACTAGCCAACAACCCAGTCGCCGTCCCGACATAGCCGGCCACCAAGTCCACGTCCTGCCACCTCCGCCACCGCCGATCGCGGCTGCGGAAACCCGACCCCGACTCCACTATTTCACCACAGTCCGTGGTCGTCACCGTACCAACACAAACCACCACCGCCCTCACGGCCAATGTCGGAGCCACCACCAAACACCTCCGAAATTTCCCCAAAAGACCCAGCAAAATAAAACCCTAAATCTACTCACCTCCGCCGGTGGATGGCGAGCCACGGCCGCCTGGTCTCCATCCGCTCCGCCCGCGCCAAGCTGTTGACCGGCCCGGCCTAGCTCTGAGTAGCGAGGAGCACCCTCCACCGTAGGCCCTTCCTTCCTCCGCCGCCTGGCACCACCAACCCACACGCCGGAAAACCTCCCCGGAAACCCCTTTTCTTCATCCGCCGTGCCTGCCGAAACTCTCCACCGCCGACCGTCGATTTCCCACCGCTCCCGAGTCCACCGCCCTCCGGTAGCTCCGCCTGCTTCCTCCTCCCCTGTCACGCCCCAGAACCAGAATACTGGAGAGCGGGGGACAGACACAGCCAGCTACGTACATTGAAGTGAATCTCACCTCGCAATACGGTCACGGCTGTCTAGATGCTTGAGGGTTTACTACAAGCCATCAGTCTCTTAATGTCAATAACAAGCCTAGTGTCTCAATCTCAAGCAACAAGTAGATAAAACAAGATGGTAGATCATCAGACATACAAGGTAAGGCGTCCCATACATTACATATTCAGATGATCATGAAGCTAGTCATACAAAATACGAAGACTAGCAAGAGTTTAAGTCATACATGATCAACCCTAGGATTTGTCAATCATGTTACAGCCCGTAGGCAGACAGTAAGTAAAGTTGCAACGAGCTAACACTTGCTCGGCGGCTAAACGCCTCAAAAGAATATTTTTACAAGGGAGTGGGAGAGCAAAATAAAAACCCACTCGTTGCCGGGATTCCTTCTAGTGTTCACCATCTGGCAGGAAAGTTGGGAGATCCTCGGTAGCTGCTCCGAAATCTGGCCATACAAAACCAGTTGGGTCAGACCCTAGAAAGAGCAAGTGCCACAAAGGGGGCTTCACTTAAGAACTAAAACCAGCATGTCAGCACATAAAGTCATAGGTGAAATAACATAAGACATGAGTTAAAGAAAACATGATGATAAACGATAAGATAACTAGAGGACTATTCCGGTAACCAAGTTACAACCCGTAAACCAAACAAGGACTGGGGTTGTAACTCTTCACCTGAACAGAACTTAGCCTCAAACCAATTATCGAATAAGTAAAGCATAAACAAGCATGTCCGGAGATATCCATGCACCGGATCTAGGCAAGACTAGACAAGATAGGACTCCATCCATCATTCACGGCCAAGCAAAGAGTACGGCTTGATACTTAACTAACTAGGGTTATCACAAGCTTAGTTACTAGCAAAATGCAATGAGGTACGCCTACGGCCACAAGCCCTGCAGACTATCCAGGTTATCCAGACGCAAGGTTCAAGATTAGAGTTATCATGCCTTGTTAGGTGACTTGGATGCAACACATGACAGTGTGCATAGTAATCGTTTCATGTAGTGCCCCACATAGCAGTGAGCTGGAAATGTGCCCTACTCGTCGGTAGGCTACAAGTCCATCAAAGAAGGTGCCCAGATAACGGGATTGCTTGTAGCCGGAATACCTCTCTATATGCTCTGCGTGATCAATCTAGTCATTAACCTAGTCAGATTCAGTATGAATCCCTGACCGTGGTAACCAGGGATACATGTCCTAAACATGATGCGAGACAAGACTGGTTGCTTATACAAGCATATTCAATACAATCACCCACGGTGTCAAGAATTCACTTAGCATGTCAGGTTAGCTGTCGTAACAGCGTATCAAGGTTATCATGTCAAGATTACTTGTCAAGGGTGCACCACGGCGGGTCACCATCATGTCATATTACTTATCAAGATTACTTATCAAGGCAAGGGTACGTCACAACGGACCATCATCAAGAATTATCATGTCAATTTACTTGTCAAGAGTGCACCACGGCGGGTCACTATCAAGAGTTATCCTGTAGGGTCATAATGCCATTTCGTGTTTATGCAAGTGCACCACAACGGGTCACTGATCATGCAATTCCATCACTAAGCCGTGTTCAGATTAACATTCATAAATAATGTCATGATCACATCGGGTTTATGTCAAGTTTATATCAAAAAGACGTAAGGATATAAAATGGGTGCAAAAATCCTAAAAAGGGGGATATGGGGACATAATGCGCCCAAGGGGGAGGAGCAAGGGGTACTATGGCCAACAAGTGGCATTAGCCAAGTTGCGCCAGGGTAACAGGTTGTGCCAAGGCAAGTAGGGTCAAGTCCAGTTGCGCCTGAACATCAGGTTGCGCCTAGGCACTAGGGGTGCCAAGCACTATAATGCACGAGGTCGGGTCAAGTTGCGCCAGAAAGAGTCAGGCCAAGTCATGTTGCGCCAGGCACTAGACTGCACGAGGCTAGGTTGTGCCTGAGTCAGGTTGCGCCTAAGTCAGACTGCGCACGAGTCAGACTGCACACGAGTCAGACTGCACACGAGTCAGACTGCGCACGAGTCAGACTGTGTACGAGTCAGACTGTGCACGAGTCAAACTGCGCACGAGTCAGACTGCGCATGAGTCAAACTGCGCATGCTAAAGAGCGCGCGCAACTCAGTGGCGCAAGCTAAAAAGCTCGCGCACACTGCTCACTGTCTTCTCCAAAATCAGCAAGAACTCCATGGTTGAACCCATAGCTTCAAAAATCCATAACTTAGTCAAAACAAGTCCAAATCCAACTTTCCAATGGTCAAAATTGGGTAGAATGAAATTCTCTACAACATGGAACCATCAAAATTTGAAAACAAAGAAGTTTGATAGGTCAAAACCACCCAAATCCAAAAATGACCAATTTCTAGATCTACAAAAATTAAAGCCTCAAAATGGAAAATGACAAGTTCTAATGTGTCTTAGGAACATGAGAAGATGCTATTGGAACAATAAAAATGGGTTCTCTTGTGGAAGCAAGTTGCACTTGCCTAAGGGGTGTTCTTGGTTGGTGGTGGGTTTAATGGAGAAGGAAGAAGAGTTAATGAGAAAGTGGAGGAGAGAGAAAAGTTAGGTAGGTTATAAAGGGGATGGTGGTGGATTTAACATGATGAACCAAAGAATAAACCAAGCCAACCAAAAATAAACCAAGTTAAACCATTACATGCCATGATGAACCTAACCAAGATTAAACAGAAATTAGCTAGCCAGGCAGGAAAATAAAATACATGTCAGGATTCTGTATACGTATACTGAAAATATGTAGAACGAAAAACGGGAGTGACATCCACCGCAGCCTTTTCCTTCCCTCTTCTCCGCGCCTCCGCAGCGCCCCTCCGCAGCGGCCGGCGTCGGCTGACCCGGAGCGCGCCACCGCCCCTCCACCCGTCTTCCATCCTCGCGGAGCCCTCGCCTGAGCGCCGCCGACCGCCTCGTCCAGCGCGCTCGGCCGACTTCCCTCCGCCCACTCTCCGCGTCTGATTCCCCTCTCTCCTCCCGATCTCTCGCTCACTCCTCTCTTCCTCTCTCTCTCATCTCCTCTACTGGTGTGTGGAAAGAGAAGGGTAGTGTTTTAATTTATTTGTATTTTTATTATTTTTTTATTTTTTTATTTTATTATTATTTTTTTGCTTGCTGATATATTTTATATATTGTTATTGTTATTATTTTTCATTAGTTTTTGTTTCAGACTTCCCAAGGAAGCACCGAAACCTTTATTAGCTTTTTGCTTATTTAGCTTTTGTTTTTTTGCTTTCCTGGTTGATTCCCAAGGAAGCTATGAATTATTACTGTTTTTATTATTATTTTTTTACATTATTATCATACTTATTTACAATAATTAATAATATTTGCTTACTAGATACTTATTATATAACAATATTAATAACATAATTACCAAGGTAAGAATAAGATTTGTATATTTGTTTTGTTTTGTTTTGTTTTTTGTTTTGTTTTTTTGTTTGTTCTTGTTTTGTTTTGTCAAATTGTTATCCTTAGTACTAACAAAATATTTACATCTATATACTAGTATTCATAAATAAATAGTTATACTAAGCTAGACCCTACGCTTATTTTCAATATAGAACCTAAAATATTTTTCCATATTATTTCAATTAAGTGTATGTTCTGGATTTAAAAAGGTAATTTTTCAAGAATAGTTTACCGATAAAAATGATAGTTTCCTAACAAAAACTATTTTTTTTTAGTATGAATTTTTATCTAAAATATTTTAACTAATAGAATTTTATTTTCGAGTATTATTATTTTAGAAATTTCCTTTTATCCTTCTGTCTGAGACCAATCATTCCTATTCTCTCACCAAATTCGTAATACCTTATGTCGGTCCTAACCAAGTTGACCGTTCTGGACCCAATGGAACTGTTCGTGCCACCACCCGAGGCCACCTTGTGTAGTTGTTACACCAAAGTCGCAGTTCATGCCAACATGATTATCGGAGCACACCAGGCGCTCTACCAGGCAAGACACCTTGCCATTTGCTGTTTATTTATTTTAGCTCATACTTCATGCATTATTTATTTTCTTTATGCAAAATAAACTGTGATACATGGCATAACCTGTTAGAACTTACTGTTCATTTATATTTCCTGCTGTGTATTATTTTCTTACAAATTAAACCAAGATTTAAGGGACTACCTTGTGTGTTGCATTCATTGGCCTTGATACGTGGTAACACGAAGTTGTGTGTCGCATGTAGAACACGAAAGTGCGTGATTGACTGGCCACCAGTACGTACAAGCCGTGCGATAGGAATAACCGCTAATAGAGGTTGCATGCTAGTTTGACTTAGCGGTTATAGAGGTTATTGTTGTGGATACAACATAGTAGGCATTGGGCAGGGAGGACAATTCCTTAGCGTATGGGCTTCGATACACTTTTCCTTGTGACCCGGACTCTCCGCTAGAGATACGGGGTTGATGACCCATGATTACTGACGGCCACTGACGATTCTGCGGAACGTCATGCTCTTACTGATGGGGCCTCTGGTGCCCAAGGGGGACTACGCCGATCCTATTTAGCCAGGGCCCATGCGTAGGAAGGATTGTTCTTAACTACATGTCACTTAGAACGGTAGGCTACCTTTATCCGTTAGGTACGAGTACTTTTGGTTTGGGTACTTGTATCTGACCGTGGCTTGGAACAATAACTTGTCGCGAATTAGTTCGTCACATCTTGTCCTTGTTTGGTTGTAGGTATGACTTACTACTTCGATGAGAAGGTATTGAACCTTGTTGGGGTCCGGATACCATATTGGATTCATAGCATGGAAAGATACGTCACCGTGAATTAGTTTACCATCTCCTGTCCTTGTTTGGTTAGGGGGATGGTACGCTCGTTCGGTGGATGCGTATTGGACCATATTAGAATTCGATTGACTTATTTATTTGAGCAATATTTATTCAGTTTATCTCTCCAGTGGATGGTGCTGTTGTTCGGGGCGCTGCTCCCCCTCCTCCTTCAATCTGACTGTGGGACCTCTTCTGACCCCCAGTCCTTACCGCAAGCCTCTGAATGGTGATCTAATGCCTTCGAGTCGCCGTCAATACTTCGTCAAAAGTTTGGTAATTGTGCCCCTCTATCAATTGCAAGAGCTCAAGATGAAACCCTTCACTACACCAAAATAGGGATTTACCAACACACATTTTTTTTTATTGCTAACGGTTTTCTGCCGTTACCAATTACTAACAATAAAAACTGTTACTAAAGCAAAAAAATGTTACTATAATTATAAAAAAATAAGATTTAATATAAATAACACATAAAATTAACCTTCCAACAGTTTATAACCGTTAGCAATTTAATAATCCTATCTCATGTGCCTTTCACGTGAGCGAAAAAGTGTTAAGGGGGGAAACACTTTTTCATTCCCCCAATTTTTTCACGATCGCGGTCCCTCCTCGTCATCGATGTGCTGGAGAGCGACCTGGAGGATTAGCTGGGTGTCACGAGCCCGCTGGAGGCAGCGCTCGAGGACGGCACAGAAGTCGAGCTCGAAGTGGTCGGCGGTGTTCCAGACTGCTACCTCTCGGTGACAGCGGGTAAGATCTCTTTCTCGCACAATTTTTTTTAGGGTTTGAGCGGTGGATGCTGATCTCTTCCTGTTCTGATCAGGGTGGGGAAGACGTCGCTGATGAATCAGTATCTTTCCTGTCGATGTCCGATCGTAGCCGTTAGGGTTCTGATGTGTTTTAATTTTTTTTTCCATGGATTTTGATGTGTACTGTGTGGTGGAGGCATTGTCGATTTGCCTAGGGTTTTAATTTAGCATGTAATTTCTCTGCTAGAATCATAATCTGCAAGAGGAGGTCATCTAATATTTTGATTTTTTTCCCCATGATTTTATATGTGCGTATTTTTTGCGGGGGTTAACATTTTGTTCTAGGAGACGAAGGAGAGGGAGCAGACCTGAAATAGACCCTGAACGCGAGGGCGCGACTCCGAGCATATATCTCTCTCTGAAGGTAAATCTCTCTCCCTCTATGAAGGCAAAGCCCTAGCACTTTTTTATTCCCCTAAATTTTAGAGTAAATATAATTTTAGGGCAATTGTTTTTCATTTCCAAAGTTGATTGAAAGATATTTTAAAGGTATGCTACCATATTCTGGTTTAAAAAAGATTTGATGGTGATTTATGTGAATATTTTCATAGTTTCAATTTCGTCCCCGTTTGCTTCCGATGCCCTCCTCGAGACGTAGTTCACCTCGAAGCTGTGCTCTCCCCAACATCATTGATCTCTACTTCAACCTCTCTGCAGGATAAGGTATTCGTAATAAAAACATGAATCTTTACGTTTCTCTTGACCTACTTCCTTTAACCTTGAAATATGTCTGGTGAGATTGATACGATACTGAACTTAACCTTGAAATATGTCTGATGAGATTTATTGTACAAATTGGTACAAGAGAAATGAATACATCAAATTTTACAAGAAGCAGAGGAAGGATCACTCAATTCTTGAAAGAGTAATACCATACCAGTACATGATGGCCAACTATAAGACTGGCCAAAGAATAACTGAAGACATGCCAATATCATCTAAACATTAGATAAAGCCATATGCATATCTTGCAAATGGTTTCTTTCCTAGATGTTAAGACAATAATATACTCTCCTTCAAAAAAAAAGGTTAGTAGGAAGAAAACACAAACATTGAGACATGTTTTAAGTACTCATGCATAACCTCAAGTGTCACAGGTTTAAGTACATCAACTTAATGGATTAAGAGCAGCTCCAATGGAGACATGGGGCAACCCTTTCCAATTTACATGTTCACTATTTTTGTTTTCTTTGTAAATGTTATCTAGTACACTTATTATTTTTATTTTCCCTATGATATAAGCTTGGCACTGTATATTGTTGCAATTGTACATGAGTACGATTAGAGCATTCGTTCGACATGTATCAAGTGTTAATATGAACACTTATTATTTTTATTTCTCTAAACTAGGGAAGAGTCTAGATGAATAGAGAAGTAATCATTCAAGTCAAAAACAGCTAAGACTTCCCTGATTGGTTTATATTACACATACCTAAACTAAGGATTTCCTAATAAAATCAGATCTAAGACTTCCATGATTGGTTTATCGGCTCGGGATGGAAATTTTGATGGAATTACTGAAAATCCCACGCAAATCAGGGTGCATTGCACAAGACAGGTATTCCACCGAAATACGGGTTTTACTTGAGCATAATATGTGTAGGGACCAAAATTTTGGTCCACATGGATTCAGCCAAATGGGGATATTTATTTGATGTGGTTTTGAAGGTCAGATTTATTCCAAACTTTTCAGGCAAGAGATCGATGTAATTGCTTTCATCTTACTTGCAATCGTATGACAGGAGTGTTCTCTTTCTTGTCCTACCGTGATCCAAATTTGTTAAAGTCTCTTTTGGTATATGATGGCACATCAGACTTCCTTCGGGTACTTGAACTCGATGGTGATACTCTAACTAAAGAAATTATTGGTACTATTGGAGATCTGGATTCATACCAGTTGCAGATGCAAAGTGATATAACAGGTATAAGGATGTTACTGCCGAATCCTAGTATTGATATATTTTCTCTATGTAAGAATTATATTAATTATGTACTCGTAGTTATTCTCTATACAAACAAAATCCTTAAAGTTATTCTTTTATTTTTGTTTCAAATTCATCATGTTATACATATGATTTATGTTTACATCTTTATCTCTATTGGCTCCAAACTTCTGGCAGCTACTACTTTGTCTAAAAAGTCAAGTCTTGATGCATGTTGTTCAAGTAGCAGGTCTACGATAAGAGTTTAGGAGACGAGTGTTGTAAAGATACGGTGCTTTGTAAAGATGGTGATAATACACTAATAATAGGTTTGTAATGCATCTATACTTTAAGCTGCTTCTGGCTCACATATGCTACCTGCACATGGGTTCCGAATCATTGGGTGGTTGTCTTCTTTGTTGGGGACAGTTACTTCCAATATTGCAATTTTGGCTGGTAATTCCATCCTATTTATTCTAAAAAAAGAAGATACAACACTGATGCTATTAAGATTGAGAGCAAGTCCTAGGAAGGTTCACCTACTGGCTAGTCGCAGTT
Organism: Iris pallida; assembly: GCA_029216955.1. Lineage (NCBI taxonomy): Eukaryota > Viridiplantae > Streptophyta > Magnoliopsida > Asparagales > Iridaceae > Iris > Iris pallida. Next base: position 12,240,176 of record JANAVB010007798.1, read on the forward strand.
TGTTCTTATGACCACTACTATGAAAACATTGCATTGCTCTTCCTTCTACACTGGGCTGTACTGTGAGAAACATTGCATTGCTCTTCCTTTTCTACTTGGTAAGGCAATAATGTTTGTGTATGCCTTTATCATGTAAGATCATGTCACCTTTGACTGTTGTAGATCGCCTACGAAAATATGATTTCCTAAGCAAGGTTCAGAAACCCTGTTTCAAGTAACTGGGAATTTTTTTGATATATGGTTTAATCTTAGATTCTCTTCAATCTGGTTTGTTTCATATGTGTAGTTTGAGTAGAAAACTATCTAATTACTTAGTGCATCATTTGTATTATGCAAGTATAACTATAATCACATTTAAGTGGTTAGTTAAGGACGAGTCCTCAGGGGAATGTGTCAATGAAATTATTGAGGGACTCCAAAGGTATGTATGCTTGAGACTTCCAATTTATCGCTCATTTAATAAAAATATTTGACCATGTTCTATAATATGTTCTTCCAGTTTGTCACAAGGGGGCTCCCCAATATGGCCTATGTTGCTCTAGTTCATATAGGATATTATGGGAAGAAGCTGGAGAGCTCATCCAAACCCTACTGGAGAATGGGGATCTCTCTGTCACTACCTCCGAGATGGCTTACTTGCTCTACCACTAAATGATGCTTCACAACATGGGGAGCCAAACGGCTCCGATATTTGTAACAACAGGTATATATATACAAACGATAAGTATGTGTTGATAGTAAAGTGTTTATGTGATTATATTGATCTTGAGCTTCCTTTATGCAGTATGGAGCGCTTCGGAGGAAGGTTGGTGGTGTACTTTTGGAGGTACGCTCAATTTGATGAGAAAATATATTTCATTGTTACTTTCAGGAGTACTTCAGGATATAAAATTAAATATACCCTCATCACTCACCAACACAGAGTTTTGGTATTGTAACAAGGATGTTAACTGATACTATATGCTTTAAAGTCCACCGATACATGGCTAAGGCTAATGAATGCAAGACATTAAACTATATGCAATGAATGAATGGCTAAGGCTAATGAATGCAAGACATCAATTACCAATATTGATGTCCAATGATCTAAATATGTGATTAGGTATCACTGTAATATTGCCCTTGGAACCATTTTGACCTAAGCTATCTGGTACAAGATAAGCAATTAGTTCCTAGGCCTATTCTAGAGTAAGGAGACTAAACCAAGCATGGAGAGCCCGTCCTAGAGACGTCTACTCCAGTTGCTACCTGCCTGAAACCATCTAGGATTTTTAAAAGTTTAAATATGTGAATGGAACCTAGTTCCAGCTTGTTTTAGGTCTATGATGTTTCTAAGCACTGGGTCCACTATGTCGAAGGTTTAATATGTCAGTGAATTGTGGCATAGCCTGCTAAATATGAAATGTACCTTCAAAGGTCCTCAAAACTGCAATAACTTCTGAAACAATTAGATTTTTGTATTTGTTACAGTGAATAATTTATTATGAATTAATTTTTGCATATCGTTTGACAATCATATCAAATTCAAAGCTTTTTCCATTTGAACATTGGTTAGCACCGCTCGTCAAAAGTATCAGTATATCACCTTTTGTAAGTGGGCATAAAATTCTCAAGTAATATCAGTGGAATAACTGAACTCCTTCAACATGTTCTGCTCAAATAAAGATCTGCCCACAGTTTCTAATTTGCTTTTAAGTATATCACCACAGAATATATGTTTTTGCATGCTCATTGAGCTCTTTGTCATTTACTTGCCTTATGTTATCAGTAACGATTTTCCATCAATAACGGTTCAACTTCTAGTTATTACATTTTATGTCAATTTGACATATACATCACATGAAAAGAAGCTGATTCTGAAGTATGTTCTTTGTAATAATGTTTAAAAGTTTTGCTTCTAGTAGTATCTTTAGATTGCTTCGCACTGTATTCTGAACTGGGATCACTTTTCTGGAATTTTGCTTAGTTTATCCAAGGGGATGTCCTCAAGTGCGACCTTCCCTATTTTGATGTATGTGTGGCCAATATTCCTTATCAAGTTCTTGGTTACAAAATGACAACGAAGTTAATTGACTTCTAAGGAATTTTTGTAGCGATCATTAAAGAGTATATTAACGAAACCAAAAGTTCTTGGTTACAAAATGACAACGAAACCTTGAAAGATAAATCACAAGGTAGTCAGATTAGTGTATGCTATATATGCTCTTTTCAGGGTTGTGGCTCTTCTGTAGATCTTCTGTAAATTCTTTGAACTTCTAATTACAATATTAGCAAACTTCCTAGACTGACACCACACTTCCTGACCATGCCATCCTCCAAGTTCTCCATCCTTTCATCTTCTATGTGGCGTCGTGCCAGAATCACTAATCTGCAGGTCCCGTAACCCCATCCTGTTATTCATCTTTGTCGATAAAAGATTTCTGTCCAAAATTTTTACCAAACAAATAATATTAAGTAAAAAAAATATTATAGACTTCAAAAAGAATAGAAGTTCTCAAAAATCCTTATAGTCAAAGTATGTGCAATGCCCTTACCTTGCATGACCTATTGGTAACAGAAACAACAGTAAAGTTATCAATATATATCTTTGCTTGGTACTGCAAGTTCATAAAAGGTTATGTGAAATTTTTTTGGGAGTGGTCATATGAGCCAGGTATGCCACTGGGCTCGACAGTGCAGCTGACTTAAGCTTGTCTACCAACCTTCCCTCTGAGAAGGAAGCAAGAGCTACCAAAGTCCCCTGCATAAGAATTAAAATCAGCTAAGAAGCATGATTAACACAATAAAATCGGAACATCTTCGTGTTGTGTCCGTGTCGTACACTCCAAAACACAACACTAGGAGATATCAAGTCATGTTCGTGTCCGTACAACACTGATGCATTGGTATTACTGGTACAATGGGGGAATAACCACGGAAGATATGGCTATATTAAGTAGAAAATTACTAATTACATACCATTGAATGTCCGACATAGTGCATTTTCTGGCCTGTCTGCTGATACACAAAATCATCCATAGCAGGGAGATCATACTTAGCAAGCTCGTCCCAAGGCCACTCCCAATAAGCCTGCAAAAAGATTTTTTTGGGAGAGTTTAGACCTTGGGTTTCATACTGGTAGCCCTTTATGTTTTGAACTTAGAACTTCCTCTAGATTCATATTGGCATGTCTTGGGGACTCAATTTTACTGCCATAAAACTGACTCTCTTTCTGTTTAAGAAGTCTGACTGTATGAAACAATTGGGAAAAATCTTACTCTAAAGTCTTAGTAATATTATCAGAAATGTTTATATATATAGTGCAAAGGCCGCAATTTCATACTACAAATCTTCTTCTCTATTGACAGAGTACGTAAATGGCATGCCAATATCTCAGGTACAGACAAGGTATAAAGGTTTTCACATCCAAAGAGTAGAAGGATCCTATTTATTTTTAATCTATATAAGACATAAACAATAATTTAACTGTCTTGTTGAACTTGTTGGGAGTTATTTAAATTAAAGTTGTGTTTTATTATGCACGGTTGCATACTCGTTATGTGACTTATGAAAGAGTTTTCTTGATGAAGTTGCCTCATCTTTTAGTTACTTGTAGGGAAAAGATGAAGTTGACAACTTACAAGATCAAGAAAAGATGTTAATGGAGCAAAACCATGCCAAGATGATGGGAGTTCAGAAACTAGAGAATGAGCATGATATTCTAAGAGCAGCTGAAGACATGGCATTTGATGATCACTATACCATGGAATGTTTTCTTATTAAAATATTGATGTATGGATGCTATTGAACATCCTGTGGTTTAGTTGCTTATTAATCAAATATTATGTGGTTTAATTACTAATTTGAATGGTTGAATTGTTGTTCGAAATTATGTGGTTTTGTTTTTAGTTTGGAATGGTTGAATTGTTATTGCAAATTATGTGGTTTAGTTACTTGCTCGGAATTGTTATTGAAAATTTCGTGGTTTAGTTATTGGTTTGGAATGGTTGAATTATTATGAAAGTGAAATATTATGAAATTGGATATGTGTTGTTTATTGTTTAGTTACCAGTTGAATGTAATTTTTTTTTAATTTAAATAGTCAAATTGTAATGGCTATAACTGTGACAATTAGTGGAGAATAGTAACGAAAAAAATAATGTAGTCACAGTAAAAACTGTGACAAAACAAACTAACTGCCACATTAATAACTGTGACAAATGGAATATTGGTCACGGTTACAACCGTCACATAAATGGACTTCTCTCACGGTTATAACCGTTACAACCAAAAATATTTGTCACGGTTATAACCGTGACCAAAACAAATATTTGTAACGGTTATTACCGTTACCAAAACAAATATTTGTCACGGTTATTACCGTGACTAAAGATTAACCACGCCCCACTAGTAACGGTTATTACCGTGACGAAAAATAATTGTCACGGTAATAACCGTGGGTAATCGCCTATTATGGTGTAGTGCTTGCTGAAACCTCATAGCCCTCTGGCGCTCTGTTGCTACCATCTCTGGGGCGAATCTACTCAATCTGCAGAAATCTGCTGTATAAGCATCTACAGTCTTGCCGGCCTGCCTGAGGTTGATAAATTTCTGTTATAGCTCAAATTGCGCCACAACTCCATAGTACTTCGTCTTGAATCTGGCAGTGAAATCGTCCCAAGCCACATGACGTCTGATGCCCACTTCCTCTGATTTCCACCAATCACGTGCGAGATCCTGAAGTAACAACTTCACTAGATCCACACGTTCTTCTGCCGGTACCTTAGCTGCTGTCAGAATAGCCTCAATATCCTTAAGCCATGCATCTGCTGAGATGGCATCCTCCGTGCCCTCGAAACGGCGGGGGTTGTACTTGTAAAACCTGGCTGATGCTCCTGAATCAGTCCTCACTCCTCTTTCCAAAGCCGTCTGCAATCCTTGGTTGAGCAACACATTCTGCTCTTGTAGCTGAGTGTGCATGCGTTGCTGGGCCAACATCTGATGTTGCTGAGTAGCCATCATTCCTCTCATGATCTCCAGAAGGGCTGGTGTGTCCACTTGGGTAGGTGGAACTGTTGGTGGTGGTGGAACATCCGGATAATGCGATCCAGCCGCTGCTTCTACTATCACTTCTTCCTGGGTAGCCTCCTGAGATGAGATTGGCCCTTGTTGCTGACCAACAGGGTTAGGTTGCCCATGTTGCCCCTGCTGTTGTCCAGCTCTGACCGATGCGGACGAAGTGCCCCTAAGAAAAGGGACAAGAGAACAATCAAACAACCGGACATGAAGGATCAATGAAGTCAAAGGATACCGAAATGTCAAGCAAGGGTTGAGAATAACGAATCATGAGATCAAGGGGGAACACGTGTGATTGAGACATCCTATAAATTAAAACATCCCACAAGTCTGAAATCAGACCTGCATGGGCCACCACTAAAACCTTGTCACGCCCCAGAACCAGAATACTGGAGAGCGGGGGAATGACTCATCCAGCTACGTATTACGGGTAGATGAATACCGTATAATACGATCAATGCTGTCTAACCAGACGAGGGGGTGCATACTACATGAAAGTCTTACTATGGTCACTTCACATCTATTGTCTCAATCATTCAAACAAGAAGCAAAAATAGAGAACATGTAAGATAAAGCAGTAAGGCGTCCCAAACGCTCAGTCAAAATGTTCTTGATATCTGGCTTTACAAATATAGCCAGATGGTGTAGCAAAAATATACACAATTGTTATCAGTTGCAGCCTGACTTAGTTACAATTATGCAAAAGTAAGTGCAAGACAATCCGACTAACATGTCGGTGCCAAACGGCTAAGTATGAAGTAAATAACAAAACAAGCGGTGGAGTAAGGAACCCACTCGAGTCCTCCTGCGATCATTCCCCTAGTATTGACCATCTTGGAGGTAGAAGTAAGCTGAATCCTCGGGAACCGGCTCTAAATCTGGCCATACAAAACCAGAGAGGTTAGACCTATAATAGCAAGTACCACAAGGGAGCACGATATGAAGGATTAAACCAGTAAGTAAGAGAATATAATAATAGATCTCTGCTCTCCACTAGGATTCACATAACATCACGACACTTCGAACCAACCTCCCAACCAAACAAGGACAGAAGTTGGCCCGTCATGTCCTGACATTCTGATCATCTCAGTTAGGAAACAGAGTAGGTACAGTACACAAACAATCATCTTGAACGGCCAATCAATTCCTATGGCTTGCTATTGTGAGTCCCAAGTTATCCTGAAATTATGCAAATAGAGATTCCTCAGTTCTTACTATGTGCGAGCAAGGCTAGTCTATCCAATCATTCAATTGCGCCAATCATGTAATTAGACGAGTCCCAGCGGGACGCCCGCCGTTAATATAGCATGTACAATAATATAAGCAGATACCGTTCCCTGCCCATGTGACAGATTTACAGTATCTATGGGAACCAGCCGGCCTGTCGGGCACTACTAGTCCCAAGAGGGCTGCCATGTAAGAGCTCGGGAATCCATTCTCTCCATGCAATCATTATTTTACTTAACTTAATAGTCTCTACGTTGAGTGAAGTCCCATGCCGTAGATCATGGTCATTCAAATGAGTACTTTTGTACGGGGTACGATATGCGCAACTCTACAACGATACCCGTGCGGCTATGTTGTAGGTCTTACATAGCGTAATGCAACAATCAAATCTAACCACGGAGTAATCATACCTTGACCATAAAGTACACATGCTGTTTTGTAAGATAAATAAATAACTAAATAAATAAATAAATAATTTGAAACCTGCATGTGCCTGTATGCCAATATTTGGGATCGGCTAATCGAGTACAATAGTTCATTACATGAACGTGTCTCATTCATTCAATTCAATAAGACGACTAGCCAGTCTCTTAGTTCCAACTAGGAACGCATGATCAATTATTAGTCAATGTCACAATCATTATCAATGGTGACAAGGCATGAAAATCAATTAGTATTACATGGGGTCGAGCCTATAACTCCTCAGAGTTAAGTTCTAGTCATACTGGGTATCCATGGATCAATCAAGACACATGACACATTCCACATAACAATCTGTATTAACAATATTAACATATCATGATTTTATCAAGTTCATGCCAAAAGGCGTAAGAATATAATAGAAGAATTATCATGCCACCATTAAATGAATAAATTAAAGAACAAATAGAAACACCCAGGTCAGGAAGTCACGCCAACAAGTCTATGCTAAGGCCAAAAGTCACGCCAACAAGTCTAGGCTAAGGCCAACAAGTCACGCCAAGTCTAGTAGGAGTGAGCGTGAAAAGTGATTCACGTAAGGGAAATTCACGCACGCACAGCGTGAGCGTGAAAAGTGATGCACGTACTCATAACGTGAGCGTGAAAAGTGAGCGTGAAAAGGGAGCGTGAAAAGTAATTCACGCACGCTCGCAGAAATGTGCGTGACTAAAAATTCACGCACGCAAAGATGTGCGTGACTAAAAATTCACGCACGCAAAGATGTGCATGACTAAAAATTCACGCACGCATGCAAGGACGTGAGCGTGACTGAAAATACACGCAGACACGTAAGAACGTGTGCGTGACTAAAAATACACGTAGACACGTAAGAACGTGAGCGTGACTGAAAATACACGCAGACACGTAAGAACGTGAGCGTGACTAAAAATACACGCAGACACGTAAGAACGTGAGCGTGACTGAAAATACACGCAGACACATAAGAACGTGTGCGTGACTGAAAATACACGCAGACACGTAAGAACGTGTGCGTGACTAAAAATACACACAAACACGTAAGAACGTGTGCGTGACTGAAAATACACGCAAACATGTAAGAACATGTGCGTGACTCAGGAACCTTCGTCTCAAGCCAGAAATGAAGTTCACATGGTTCAGAACCCATGGACAACCGAGAATACACGCCAAGTTGGAAGATCAAACCCATGGTCAACCGAAAACACAAAACTTAGATCTGGGAGAAACAAGCCAACGAAATCAAAAACACTAAGTACTAAACTCTCTCAGGATCATGAGAGGAAGAATAATGAACCATAAAAATGGTTCTTCAAGCAAGAAGCAAGATTGTACTTGCCTGCTGCTACTGCTGGTAGGTGGAGAAGTGATGAGAGGAAGAAGAAGAAGTAATGGTGAAGAGTGAAAGTTATGAGGAGAGAGAATGAGATGGAAGCTTTAAATAGGGAGGGTGGTGGTAGGTGGGGTTATTGGGTCGGGTTTGTTCGGATCCAACCAAGGCAACCCGAAAGCAAGCAGAGAGGTTAAAAGCAGAAAATAAAATGCAGGAATAAAATACAGATAATAATAAAATGCAGAAAATTAATTAACCTGAAATTAAAAGAATTTAAATACAGGATAATACATGATAAATACTAAATAAATATACATGAGTTGTACATGTATAAAAATACACATTCTGGTATAAAAATACGTATTCTGGTATAAAAATACGCATTCTGGGAACGGGGAGTGACAGAACCTGCTTAACATGTTAAATTCAGTATGATAGAAAGATGCCTTGCTATAAACATTGCTCAACCATAACATACATGCTAAGTGATGCCTTCTATGAGAATTGTCATAACATGTTTAAGATGAGAATGTTAACGATGCCTCAATGATGCCTTTACATGATAACACCAAGAATGCTATAATGATATGTCCACATGAATGTTGCTAAGAATATGTTTACATGCTTCACTATGATGATTGCTCATGAACTGTAAACTGATGCTAGGCCCCAAGTAGAAAGATCATTCTATTAAATGCTTGCTAAAATCGACCAGTTAGTGTTGGTTTAGGCGAGTGGGTTGGATTCTGCTCGCCAGTACATAGATGATGTGCTGATCCACATTTTGTGGGCAGGTGCTCGTGCTTGAGATACTCTACACACGAAGATTGGCTTGATTGGTCCCACGGCATCGAAGATTTATTGGGCATACAGAAGCTCTCCTTGTTCAAGATGATGTCTTCTGTTTATAAAGGGCATAATGTATGGAACATTGTAATCAGTTGTACCAGTGAGTTGTAAGCCAAGTTGGTATATTGAGTTGTAATCCAATATATCCAAGTATCAAATGTAAGCTTTATAGCATTGTTCAGTTGGCTTTCAATGTAAAGTGAGATGTGTTGTAAGCATTGTACTTCAATACAAGTCTTGTACTCTTCTTCAATTATGTCACGACCCGCACCCTGAAGAGGGGCACGAGCACGTGGTTACGTCCAGCCTACACCGCAGTATCGACGGTAGAACGCTGTATATAGGGTCTATAAATACTACGACTAAAATAGATAAAGGTACATATACAGTATATACTCTCCGAATGGAGGTGACATAGCAATACAGTCTCAATCACAAATACAAAACTAAGGTAGATAGCATGGAAAAGAAATATGATAGATAAAATAGGAAATGAGTCCGAGATACACACAAGTCCAGAGCTATACACAACAACCCAGAGTCACAGAAATATATATATATATATAAGATACTACAAACTGAAAGTACTAGCTGGTTCGCAGGCCAGACAAACCTAACTAAGCTATACTACTCAGGATGAGCAAAGTCTAGTGGCTCTACTAACAAGCCACAGTCCGGGTCTACTCCATCAGACTCGACCCCATAATAGGTCGGGCAATCTGCCTCAGAATCATCTGTAATATGTCAACGGTATCCTGTCAGGAAAATGAGCAAGTACAAACACCAATAGCAGTTCCATATGAATTGACAACTTCTATAAGAGACAGTGTAATAAAATACAAGACAAAATTAACTGAAAATATATATCAAGATGTGAGTAAGAAAATGACGACAATATGTATGTATATAGGGCGACTTGGGAACTATTCGGAAGCCGAGTTACAACCCTTAACCAAACAAGGACCGGGGTTGTAACCCTTCTCCCGAACAGAACTTAGTCTCCAACGATAATAAATATAAAAGGTGCCTTAAATTATTAGTGTGTTATGTGATCGGCTTAGGAAAATATACTCAGGCTTTTCATCCAACCGGCTATGAACCATATATACAATAGAACGGTAAGGCCGGTCACCATGGAAAACTATGAACCATATAGGGTAAGGCTTTACCCGTCGTGAGGCGAGGGTATAGCTATGAACCATATGTACAATAGAACCATGTGGGAATTTGATCACACAACCACTAATAACTCCCCCATCCCTGAATAGTATAATGGATCTGGACATGACACGTCATGACACGGGATTCCATAAGAGGGTAGCAAATCCCCTTTTGAAATGGTGTCTATACCAATACATGGAAATAAGACAATATGTACCAATATACCATGAAAACCTAGAAACAATATCCCATGTCATGATCCAACATATACCAGTCCGTGAACTATCGTGACTAGAAATCGAGTAAGACACTACAACTGAATCGGATATAGCAGATATCAAGACAATGAAAACTATCAATGAATGTACTCGCCTGTGGTCCTGAGCTGATAAGGTGAACAGACGCTCAGAGTAATCACAGACCTAAAATAATATACTATGAGTCAAACAGGATTTTATACTGAAAAGGAAACTAATATAAGTCATGAATGCAAGTCTAAGTCAAAACTAGGTCAAACCAAGTCACGCCAAGCTAAACTAGGTTATACTGAGCCAAACTGGGTCACACTAGGACAACCAAGGTCAAACAAGGTCACAGGAAGTCAATCCAAGTCAAACTAGGTCAATCCGGATCAAGGGTTAACTTACAGTTGACTTTTGGTTAAAAAGTCAACTCTGGTCAACTCTGATCAACACTAAGTCAACCCTGGGTCAACCCTAGTTTAAACAAGTCAAATGTTGACTAGCAGTTGATTTTCAGTCAACTGGTCAACTCTGGTTTGGTTTTGGTCAATTCTAAGTCAAGTGTTGACTTGAAGTTGACTTTTGGTCAAAAAGTCAACTCTTGGTCAACGGAGGTCAAGACTAGCCTAAATCACCCTCATCTAGTCATTACCTACCAAGACAACATATTTCTAAACCCATCTAGCAATCAGAAATCCAATACCTTACATTTCCCAAAATCCTAACATTTATCCTTTACAAGGTAAATACCAATACCTTGCCCATTACAAAGGAAACTCCTCTAGATCACAGGATACTAGCCTAGGCTCCGTAGGGTAGCTAGATACTATCTTATCTAAGGTTTACCAACCAAGAAATCTAGGATTCTATGACATCTAGTCCATCTTATGGTCCATGTTGGTCATCCTAACATTACCTTAGGGTATCGTCATGATACGCTATGGTATCTTGAGATACCATACCCTACTCTCTACCAACCTTTCTAGTTCACTCTCCCAAACTCTCCTAGTGTCTAGGTTAGCCCTCTCTACTAGTCCAATAGGATACCAACCTAGTAGGACACTAACTTAGCTAACTCACTACTAACACTAACACAAATCACTAACTATTCACTAACTTTCCTTTCTATCTAAATCTCAACTCACACACAATATACATAGATCATAGGAGTATAAAAATATGGACTGAAATGAGAGTGAATGAATGGTGAATGAAGTGAAGTGAATGGTGAATGGGGGATGAAAATATGGATTGAATTTGTATGGAAAGATATATGGAATGAAGTGGACTGATATTTGTGATGGAAATGATATGAAATGATATGAAATGATATTTGTGAATGCATGAATGATATGAAATGATATTTGTGAATACATGAATGATATGAAATGAATGGAGGGGTGGAAGAATGAATGAATGGAATGCATGGTTGAAAGTGTGAGTGAATGAAAGGTGAAATGAAAGATGGAAGGATGAGTGGGTGGATAGATAAATTTTGGGGCTGATTTGGACTGATTTGTAGGGTTATATATGGGCTGTTATATAGGCCAACTAAGGGGCTAATATATGGCTACTAAGTGGTGCCTATAGGGGTTATATGGACCAGCCAAATGGGGCTAAATGCTGTCCATTATGGACTGATTTGTAGGGTTGAATGGGGGACTAAGATGGGCTGAATGGGACCTGATATAGGGCTGTCCTACACTGCTGAATTAACTCAGCTAAGGGGCTGATTTGGAGGCTAACATGGGTGAAATGGTAGCTGAAATGTGTGCAAACGTGGGGCTGAAAATGTGGCTGAATGTAGGTGAATATGGGGGCTGTTTTGGCTGTCCATTTGGACTGGTTTGGGGACTAGTTTGGAGTGCTAAGTGGCTGTCACTTGGACTGATTTTAGGGGCTGTACAAGGTCTATTAAGGACAGGTTTGGGGCTGCTACTAAGGCTGGAATGCACAGCCTAGTACTCCCTCTCTTCACGCTTAATTTCACTCCTCTATCCCTCTATCACTCTCTCATTCCATTCTCTCTATCCTCTCAATACAAACACATACACACACACTAAATCTTATTCCCTCTACCACTCTGTACTCTCCCAATCACTCACTCTATCTAAATCTCTACTCTCCCACACACACACACACACACACACACACACACACACACACACATATATATATATATATATATATATATATATATATATATATATATATATATATATATATATATATATATATATATACATACTTTCAATACATATATATTAAGAACACATGAAAATAGACATACTCTCAAGTTATATAAAGAGACACCACACACACCATATATATATATATATATATATATATACACACATATATGAATGTATAGAGAGACACATATACATATAAATATATAACCATGAAAATATATATATAAATGAAACATTAAGAGCAATATTCTAGGAATCTGAAATCTGAAATTAAAATAGGAATATTCATTAAACCAAATATCAACCACAAGAAGTATCCAATATTGGGAGTTTCCCACATGGACACAAAGCACAACACAAAGGACACTCCTATGACCTCCAAATGGACACGAAAAGGACACAAATGGAGATACAACCATGGGGGTCATTCCTACGGGTTCAAAATATTCCTATATGTATGTAGGGGTGGTTTAGAGGAGAGATTATATCTTCCGGGAGAGAGATTCCAAGAGAAACTCTTCCGACACGACACCGAAACGAAGTGGCCTCTAAATGGACACGAACCAAAGCCAACTCCTCCCAAACTTGGCTAGCACCCTCTATCCATGAAGTAGAGGAGAAATAAAGAAGATTTGGTGGAAGAAATGATGGATTTAGAGATGAAATCAATGGGAACCTTCTCTAAAATTTGGAGAAGAACAAGAGAGAGAAATTTTGGGAAAAAATAAAATGAATGGATAAGTCAATCCCTCCTCCTATGGCTGCCATGTGTGGGTGGTTTGTCCCTATTTGCTAATGACCAAAATGTCCCCACTAACTCATATTGAATTAAATTAGGAAAATGCTTCAGGTTGAGGCTAAATTAGTCTAGTTTTAAGGCTCTAATTAAACTTAACCTATCCATGAAAAATTACTCTAACACACTAACTAAAAATATTATCATGTGGGCCATGCCTAACTAATGGGTGGGTCCCACTAGAGTCAAAACTATCCTGGGTCTCCGTTACAAGTCGGATTGAGCTGAAATTTGAACTCGACTCAAATAATCCCAAAACAATATTATAAATAATAAAATAAATTTCAAAAATATTCAAAAATACAAAAATGACAAAAATACCCATGTTCCTGAAAACTGGGGATGATAATCTATCCACCTTAAAAAATTTTGTCCTCGAAATTAAAACCAAACAATAGTAAAATGTCAAAATCACAAGTCATGGCTTAAAATTTAAAATGATTAAAATCTCAAAAATTTAAAGCATGAATTAAATGACTAAAATTATAAAATTTAAAATTACTCACAAATATAAACTGGGTGCTATAAGTCTATCCACCTTAAAAGAATCATCCTCAAAAATTAAAATAAAATAAACACAGAAAAATTTATGCAATTCGATAATCGTATGCGTCTGTCCAATCATCATGATACTCAGAATCTCCGTCATACCAGTGAGCAAGGCTACGATAATCATAGAGTCCTCAACTACGGTACATACCTCTAGAATTATGGTATTTAAAATTTTTGCATTGTCACTAGCTTGGCAGCGAAAACCTTAAATTCCCACACCCAAGAAATACGTCCATAATCCGACTATATGTCCTCACTATGCCTGCTAGCATGACCCTAGAGGATTCTAAAATCTCATAATCGAGACGACCAAGCCCATACAACTTATCTCATAAGAAAATCACATCACAAGAACAAAATTTCATCCAACGATCAAAGAACAGATAGAATCGAAGTTCAAGACAGTTTATAAGAAGGCAAATGCGGAAAAGAGATTTGAAATATTGGAACCTGCTATCTGCTCTGCTACTGTCTGCATGGCTCAACTGTCATAGCGAAAGTACGCCCCTGCTGGCCTCCTCTAGCCTGCTGTACCCTGTCCTGGCCTGCCTGTCTGGTTGCACGGACAGCACAGTTCTTCACCTGGTGGTCTGGAGCTCCACAGAATAAACAAACTCCCAGCTTCATCCTACAAGCCTCCTGGGTGTGCCCCATCTTCTTGCAGAAGGCACACTGGAAGGCCTGCCTCTGGCCCTATCCCTGGTGCTGCTGGGCACGCGCCGATGCCTGCTGAAACTGTAACTGAGGCTGCTGCTGCTGAAACTGCCTCTGTTAGAAATATGGGAGCTTCGCTGGCCCTACACTCGAGCTAGCTCCGAGAACGTCACTGCCCCTCTTCGGCTTGAGGCCGAAGTCCTCTTCGGTAATCTGTACCTCCGTAAGGATCTACTCGAAGGTCGCATCACGTCTCCCAGAGGTACGAGTGCGCACTGTATGTATAAGACCCCTCCGAAACTTTCGGGCCTTGTACCCCTCATCCTGAACCAAACTGGGTGCAAACCTGCTCAGGCAGAAAAACTCTGCTGCGTACTCGTCCACCGACGAGTTTTCCTGCACCAAACTGGCAAACTGCCCCTCCAAAGCTGTCAAGGCTACATCCGGGTAGAACTTCTCCTTAAAGAGCTTCCTGAAGTCATTCCAAGACAAATCTCTCACCGACGCACACGGATCCGTGCGGTACCAAGTCAGAGCTATGTCAAAAAACTGGCTCACTGCAGATGTCACCCACAGTCCTCTCGGGACCTCTGCCAACTCCAGACTCCGCTGGACATCCTCCAACCAGTCGTCCGCGTATAGGATACCCTCGGTACCCTTGAACTCCCGCGGGTTCATCTTCCTGAAGTCGAGGTGTGTACCGGGCCTCCTCTGACCCTGATGCTGTACTGGTGCTCCCTGAATTGTAGCCTGTGCACCCCTCTCCACTGCTGCCATCGCCAGCTGATGGGAGTTCTCCATGCTCCGTCGCAACAGATCTGCCTGCGTGCTCTGAGTCTGCAACATCTGCTGCAAAAGGGCCATCATCCCCTGAGTATCTGTCGGTAGCGGAGGCGGATGTGAAAGAATATCAGGGATGACTATGGACGGTCTCGCTGCTGGAGGTGGAAGACCTCCTGAAACCGTCGCTGCTGCTCCCGCCTGAAGGGCGGGGACTGAGGTGGCAGCTTCCTAAACTGTAGCTCCCTCTGCTGAAGGTGGAAGACCTCCGGGAACTGTCGCTGCTACTCCTGTCTGAAGGGCAGGAACTGAGGCTACTGCTCTCTCGACTGCTACTCCCGTAGCCGGAGGTAGAAGACCTCCCGGATCTGACCTCTCTGGAACTGTACTAGGCCCTGCCTGAGAACGAGTCACTGTCATCCTGAAGACGAATTGAACCCAAGAGATCAATATGGCACATGATAAGATATTATCAAAGGAGAAAAATTGAATTCAAATGCAAGAAGAGTTGTCATGGTAATCAAAAGATCAGAGTTTTTCCTAAAATATGATTGAGTAACTCCTATCATACCCTAGATCCTATGTCCTAGTCGCAGGCTCGTAATTTGTACTCTAAGTCGAGCACCATTACGAGATCGCATTAATTGCGACACTGGCCTGCATGGGCCACCACAAAAATGTGTCACGACCCGTACCCTGAAGAGGGGCACGAGCACGTGGTTATGTCCAGCCTACACCGTAGTATCGACGGTAGAACGCTGTATATAGGGTCTGTAAATACTACGACTAAAACAGATAAAGGTACCTGTACAGTATATACTCTCCGAATGGAGGTGACATAGCAATACAGTCTCAATCACAAATACAAAACTAAGGTAGATAGCATGGAAGAGAAATATGATAGATAAAACATGAAATGAGTCCGAGATACACACAAGTCCAGAGCTATACACAACAACCCAGAGTCACAGAAATATATATATATAAGATACTACAAACTGAAAGTACTAGCTGGCTCGCAGGCCAGACAAACCTAACTAAGCTATACTACTCAGGATGAGCAAAGTCTAGTGGCTCTACTAACAAGCCACAGTTCGGGTCTACTCTATCGGCCTCGACCCCATAATAGGTCGGGCAATCTGCCTCAGAATCATCTGTAATATGTTAACGGTATCCTGTCAGGAAAATGAGCAAGTACAAATACCAACAACAGTTCCATATGAATTGACAAATTCTATAAGAGACAGTGTAATGAAATACAAGACAAAATTAACTGAAAATATATATCAAGATGTGAGTACTGAAAAGGACGACAATATGTATGTATATAGGGCGACTTGGGAACTATTCAGAAGCCGAGTTACAACCCTTAACCAAACAAGGACCGGGGTTGTAACCCTTCTCCCGAACAGAACTTAGTCTCCAACGATAATAAATATAAAAGGTGCCTTGAATTATTAGTGTGTTATGTGATCGGCTTAGGAAAATATACTCAGGCTTTCCATCCGACCGGCTATGAACCATATATACAATAGAACGGTAAGGCCGGTCACCATGGAAAGCTATGAACCATATAGGGTAAGGCTTTACCCGTCGTGAGGCGAGGGTATAGCTATGAACCATATGTACAATAGAACCATGTGGGAATTTGATCACACAACCACTAATAACTCCTCCATCTCTGAATAGTATAATGGATCTGGACATGACACGTCATGACACGGGATTCCATAAGAGGGTAGCAAATCCCCTTTTGAAATTGGTATCTATACCAATACATGGAAATAAGACAATATGTACCAATATACCATGAAAACCTAGGAACAATATCCCATGTCATGATCCAACATATACCAGTCCGTGAATTATCGTGACTAGAATTCGAGTAAGACACTACAACTGAATCGGATATAGCAGATATCAAGATAATGAAAACTATCAATGAATGTACTCGCCTATGGTCCTGAGCTGATAAGGTGAACAGACGCTCAGAGTAATCACAGACCTAAAATAAGATACTATGAGTCAAACCGGATTTTATACTGAAAAGGAAACTAATATAAGTCATGAATGCAAGTCTAAGTCAAAACTAGGTCAAACCAAGTCACACCAAGCTAAACTAGGTTATACTGAGCCAAACTGGGTCACACTAGGACAATCAAGGTTAAACAAGGTCACAGAAAGTCAATCCAAGTCAAACTAGGTCAATCCGGATCAAGGGTTAACTTACAGTTGACTTTTGGTCAAAAAGTCAACTCTGGTCAACTCTAAGTCAACACTGAGTCAACCCTGGGTCAACCCTAGTTTAAACAAGTCAAATGTTGACTAGAAGTTAATTTTCAGTCAACTGGTCAACTCTGATTTGGTTTTGGTCAATTCTAAGTCAAGTGTTGACTTGAAGTTGACTTTTGGTCAAAAAGTCAACTCTTGGTCAACGGAGGTCAAGACTAGCCTAAATCACCCTCATCTAGTCATTACCTACCAAGACAACATATTTCTAAACCCATCTAGCAATCAGAAACCCAATACCTTATATTTTCCAAAATCCTAACATTTATCCTTTACAAGGTAAATACCAATACCTTGCCCATTACAAAGAAAACTCCTCTAGATCTCAGGATACTGGCCTAGGCTCCTTAGGGTAGCTAGATACTATCTTATCTAAGGTTTACCAACCAAGAAATCTAGGGTTCTAGGACATCTAGTTCATCTTATGGTCCATGTTGGTCATCCCAACATTACCTTAGGGTATCGTCATGATACGCTATGGTATCTTGAGATACCACACCCTACTCTCTACCAACCTTCCTAGTTCACTCTCCCACACTCTCCTAGTGTCTAGGTTAGCCCCCTCTACTAGTCCAATAGGATACCAACCTAGTAGGACACTAACTTAGCTAACTCACTACTAACACTAACACAAATCACTAACTATTCACTAATTTTCCTTTCTATCTAAAACTCAACTCACACACACAATATACATAGATCATAGGAGTATGAAAATGTGGACTGAAATGAGAGTGAATGAATGGTGAATGAAGTGAAGTGAATGGTGAATGGGGGATGAAAATATGGATTGAATTTGTATTGAAAGATATATGGAATGAAGTGGACTGATATTTGTGATGGAAATGATATGAAATGATATGAAATGATATTTGTGAATGCATGAATGATATGAAATGATATTTGTGAATACATGAATGATATGAAATGAATGGAGGGGTGGAAGAATGAATGAATGGAATGCATGGTTGAAAGTGTGAGTGAATGAAAGGTGAAATGAAAGATGGAAGGATGAGTGGGTGGATAGATAAATTTTGGGGCTGATTTGGACTGATTTGTAGGGTATATATATGGGCTGTTATATAGGCCAACTAAGGGGCTAATATATGGCTACTAAGTGGTGCCTATAGGGGTTATATGGACCAGCCAAATGGGGCTAAATGCTGTCCATTATGGACTGATTTGTAGGGTTGAATGGGGGGCTAAGATGGGCTAAATGGGACCTGTTATAGGGCTATCCTACACTGCTGAATTAACTCAGCTAAGGGGCTGATTTGGAGGCTAACAATGGGTGAAATGGTAGCTGAAATGTGTGCAAACGTGGGGCTAAAAATGTGGCTGAATATAGGTGAATATGGAGGCTGTTTTCGCTGTCCATTTGGACTGGTTTGGGGGCTAGTTTGGAGTGCTAAGTGGCTGTCACTTGGACTGATTTTAGAGGCTGTACAAGGGCTATTAAGGACAGGTTTGGGGCTGCTACTAAGGTTGGAATGCACAGCCTAGTACTCCCCCTCTTCACTCTTAATTTCACTCCTCTATCCCTCTATCACTCTCTCATTCCATTCTCTCTATCCTCTCAATACAAACACATACACACACACTAAATCTTATTCCCTCTACCACTCTATACTCTCCCAATCACTCACTCTATCTAAATCTCTACTCTCCCACACACACACACACACACACACACACACACACACATATATATATATATATATATTTTATATATATATATATATATATATATATATATTTTTTATATATTTTATATATATATATATATATATATATATATATATATATATATATATATATATACATACTCTCAATACATATATATTAAGAACACATGAAAATAGACATACTCTCAAGTTATATAAAGAGACACCACACACACCATATATATATATATATATATATACACATATATGAATGTATAGAGAGACACATATACATATAAATATATAACCATGAAAATATATATATAAATGAAACATTAAGAGCAATATTCTAGGAATCTAAAATCTGAAATTAAAATAGGAATATTCATTAAACCAAATATCAACCACAAGAAATGTCCACTATTGGGGATTTCCCACATGGACACAAAGTACAACACAAAGGACACTCCTATGACCTCCAAATGGACACGAAAAGGACACAAATGGAGATACAACCATGGGGGTCATTCCTACAGGTTCAAAATATTCCTATATGCATGTAGGAATGGTTTAGAGGAGAGATTATACCTTCCGGGAGAGAGATTCCAAGAGAAACCCTTCCGACACGACACCGAAACGAAGTGGCCTCCAAATGGACACGAACCAAAGCCAACTCCTCCCAAACTTGGCTAGCACCCTCTATCCATGAAGTAGAGGAGAAATGAAGAAGATTTGGTGGAAGAAATGGTGGATTTGGAGATGAAATCAATGGGAACCTTCTCTAAAATTTGGAAAAGAACAAGAGAGAAATTTTGGGAAAAAATGAAATGAATGGATAAGTCAATCCCTCCTCCTATGGCTGCCATGTGTGGGTGGTTTGTCCCTATTTGCTAATGACCAAAATGCCTCCACCAACTCATATTGAATTAAATTAGGAAAATGCTTTAGGTTGAGGCTAAATTAGTCTAGTTTTAAGGCTCTAATTAAACTTAACCTATCCATGAAAAATTACTCTAACACAGTAACTAAAAATATTATCATGTGGGCCATGCCTAACTAATGGGTGGGTCCCACTAGAGTCAAAACTATCCCGGGTCTCCGTTACAAGTCGGATTGAGCTGAAATTCGAACCCGACTCAAATAACCCCAAAACAATATTATAAATAATAAAATAAATTTCAAAAATATTCAAAAATACAAAAATGACAAAAATATCCCTGTTCCTGAAAACTGGGGGTGACAAATTATCAATAAAGAGAATAAAGTTCTGTATATCTCTGTGAGACTTCAAGTTATCCTTTTATCTCCGCTGCTATAAAGAAACTGATGTGTTTCTATTCAATAATAAAGATTGTCCTTATAACTTTAATTTGTCTGCTTTTGCTACTGTAATGTGTTCCTATTTGAAGATAATCGATTATATACCATCTTTGTCTTGTACAAGTGCAATACCAGACTTGTACGACATCACGTCCAAGCGAGGACGATCTATTCCAAGAGATAAATTATGTGAATAAATGACTCTACGAATCGGGGTGTGACAGATCATGGCGGAGGAGATGCCTAGTCACCGGTGGGGGTAGTGGTCGCTGCCTCTGCCATGGCTCTTCCAAGTAATTAGGGTTAGGGTTGGGGAAACAATTGGGGACGAAGGAGGATTCTGAGGACTCGGTTTCTTGGAGAGAATAAGAGTAATGAGAGTTCATTTTTCTCTCTCCTGTCATAGGATTTTATACACAAAAAAGGAAAAAAAGAATTTGTAATTAAATGCCTCAACATTTGATTTATTACAATTAGTTACAACAGGTAGTTAGAAGTTGGTTACAAAGTTTGTTAGGATTTGTTAGGAATTGGTTAGAATCTTGGAGAACACTCCAACTAATGTAGAGCCTTCCCTCAAAATTAAAATCAATTATTTCATATAATTTTGAAGAAACGTTATTAAATCTGAAAATTACTATTCTCAAATAAACTCAAAATAACATTTTCGAAAAATTCTAAATACCAGAAATTACCAAAATAGATAATTTAGAAAAGCGGGGTTACACTACATTCCTCACTCTAGATCAAATATCCACTGCAGGTAATTTTTATACTCTTCTTGATGTCATAATTGTCTTGCTGCAGTTTTGAATACATCTAGTGTGTCCAGGAGGTGTGTATGTATCCAAGTGTCGACCGTGTCTAAGTCAGTGTATGTGTCCAAATATTGTTCGTGTCCAGCTGTGTATGCGTATCCAGGTTGTGGCGTAGAGGGAACTGGAGGAACCTACACCAAGAGTCGGGATCGACAAAGCTTGACTGTGTAATTGTTTGATTGTAATAACTGAGCATTAGGTGAATGTTATAAATTGGACATTCATTTCAATTGTTAAATTGAATGTACTGAACTTCTATTTTCCTAAGTTGATTTTATTGGAACTGTGTTGGCCGGGACTTTTCTTTTTGATTTGGTTGAGTCTAAGTAAGGGGGAAAGCAAGGCAATATTTGATTTGGCCAGGTCATCTGTGTGCTGGCAGTATGATCAACAACTGTTGGTTTTATATTGCCTTGTTATTTTGATTTGCTAATATTTCGAACGGTAAGAGTTGTAGTGCCCCGTTCTTACATCGTGCCCCGTACTCTGTCCATGGGGTACGCGAGAAAGGAACACAGTCGCTATCGATTCGGTCGGGACCGATAGGTCGGGATCGACCGAGTTGATCGAACGGGAACGGTTGAATTAAGATCCATTCCTCGTTATGGAATGTCTTCTTCGGAACCAAGTCCCATATTCAGCGGGTTGCACCTCGAGGATTGACTCTGCGGCTGAGTCTGGAGAGTCCTCCCGTTGCTCTGCTTTTCACGCCGCTTGCGTTGGTTTTGGCTTTGTTTTCTGAATGCGCTTTCGTGAATGTTTTCGATAGTTTTCATGGCTTGTATTTCGAACTCGCATTTCCTATCGAACTCCTTGAATAGTGCAGTGTTCTAATCGGTTGCTTGTGCGATTTCAGGTAATCGCGTAGGCGACGTCTAGCGCGACCAACAAGTCCTCTCGCCGAAGTAAACTCAAGGTGAGTGGCTGACCCTTCACTTCTCGACCCCTTCTTAAGTAAATCGATAGTGTTGTTGCGGATGAAAGATTGAATACAAGGGCACGGGCACGGTAAAATGATTGAGTTTTTAAAGAGAATGTAGGCTATGTCTTAATAACTAAAAAGAAGAAAAATGGTCTTTGCACGGTCATGGACAACTTGTCGACAAGGTAGAGTTTTCCCGCACGGCAATCCGGGGCC
Organism: Iris pallida; assembly: GCA_029216955.1. NCBI lineage: Eukaryota > Viridiplantae > Streptophyta > Magnoliopsida > Asparagales > Iridaceae > Iris > Iris pallida. The sequence goes on from JANAVB010007798.1 coordinate 12,262,702, forward strand.
ACGGGACCGTTGCGGCCAAGAAGGAAACATTTTCAAAAGCTGTGCTGGGCACAATGTTAGGCGAGGACTTGCAGCGGGGCTCGCTACTCGCGCTGAAAGGGCCTCGTCTAATAAAAGCAAAAAGGAGTCCACGATGGCTCTGGGAGCCAGTGACCAACACACGAAATATTGCACTTGGTATGGAAATGATAACAATTGACAGGGAAGAACATGGTAAGTTTCATAAGGCGCGGCGCGGGCCGCCGTCGGTAAGTTTCAACGTAAATTTCACTATGCTTGTCATATGCTTGTTTGCAATTCATTAGGATGGTTAGAAACATTCATACTTTAAGTCATTTAAACTCTTCAACCAAATGAGAGCTTGGAACTTAAATAGCCACGCACCAGTACAAAGTGTAATGTACTGATCCTCGCTCTCCACGCAGGTACCCCGAACCACGAAGGGCGTGCCACCTAAAATCTCAAAGGCGGCGTGGACACTTTTGAAGCCTCGTTCGTGCAAAGGCTTGTTTCTGAATTCCTTTTGAAGACTCCGTATTCAGTACAAAAGAAGACCAATGACGGCTCGGCTTCCCTCGATCGCAGGTGAAAATGTGTAATGATTTTTTTTTGTAAAAAGGGATGTAATGTATGGAACGACTATCTCATCGGCGTTCATTTTGTAAGTCGAGTCATATTGTAGCCCGCGCGGCAATGAATGTAATGAAGTCAATGTAAATGAAGTTTTATCAATAAAAAAGTCTACTTCTATTTCAAATGTGTCATTCAATTTCTCTGCGTACTCTAACTTGATGTTGTGTTTCGGATAACCTTATGACTATGCCTTGTGCGATCGTAACTTAGGTTCGCACGGCATCACGCCCGGGGGACGACTATCGATTCTACGGAATCGGGGTGTGACAAGAGTTAGCTGGGCAATGGAGTTTGGGTTATGCAATTACTGGAAGCAGGACTCGGGCTAGGATGCTGGCAAGAAATTTTAAGGCTTCTAATCTATCACAGTATCAACTATGTGACTCAATAATAAGTTTCCTAATCGTGGGCAGTGGTGGTGTTATGGGCCGAGTAGGCCTACAACTATAGCTGTCAAGACGGGCCGGCGGGGCGGGCCGGCCCGTAACCGACCATAACCCACCATTTGGCGGGGCGGGGCGGGCCGACCCACCATTTTGGCGAGCCGAAAAAATTCCAACCCAGTCCAACCCACCGGCGGGCCGCGGGCTAGGCGGGCCGGCCCGCTTAATTTTTTTTATTTTTTAATTATTGTTTAGTTTCTTAAAAGGAAAAAAAATTATATATATAATATTTTCTACTCACTATCATATGCATCAAATTACAAGTAAAATACAAAAAACATTATAATAGTAGATATTTTTTTAAAATACCTTCATTCATGTAAATAAATGACCAAATTTAATATTTTATACGTCAATACCTGCATTAAATGAGAATTTTTATCATGTATAATACATATCTCATATATGTGCTAAATAAAAAAATTATAAATTTTATAAAAAAATAGATGGCGGGCCAACCCACTTGGCCCGCGGGCTAGCCCACCGCGGGGCGGGCTACTAGCAGGCCAGCCCACCTAGGCCCGCCTGTTTGGCGGGCTCCTAAATGCTCGGCCGAACCCACATTTTTGGCGGGCGGGGCGGGCCGGCCCAACAGGCTTAGCCCATTTTGACAGCTCTACCTACAACAGTGGATGATTAAAACTCTATACTTATAAATATTTTATTAACAGTTTCTATACTTTTGTATTCTACTAAATCTTAAGTACTATTTGTCAATATATGGATTAGAAGGATCTGGCAGTGAGAGCATGGTAAGGATTAGTTATATATGAACTAAAAAGTTTCTATTCGACCATTTGAGTAATAGTATTCATATATATTCTATTTTAGCCAATGTGAACAGTAAGGTAGTCATAATTAAGTAGATAAGGTCTAGGAATGAGATGACTTGTTGGCAAATTAGTTGATTAGAATTAACCAATTTGTACTTAATAACAGGAGGACATCCAGTTTTACCACCCACACTTGATCACCCTGAGCAAGGCAAGTATACTCCTCGAATTTGTCCATTACTTCATGTCTTGTGCTTTTTTATATTCATGCTTGTACCTTCTTTTTGACACGATATGTCACGAGATTGTCCTGTATCTTGTTCCCTGAGTTTACTTGTGTCTGGGAGGAAAAATACTACAGATGTGTGATCAAACCCGAGTTACAATTCATGTGAATAGCTTAGGCCTCGCATCGTGCACGCGGGACCTAAGCCGTACCATTTCATGTTTTCTGTTCTATCCAAGCCGATCACACATTCTAGATGTATTTCAAATATATTGCACATGTCAGGTTTCATGTACATTTCATGTTCAGGCTTCATTTCATGTTTCATGTATTTACTTTTCAGTATTCATGTTCTTATTTTCCGTACTTTATATTTTTTCTGTACTCATTTCCATATCATGATGTTCTTGTTCATTTTCCTGGATATACTTAGCTCCGCTCCTGAATAGGATATGTTGCAAGTGTACTTGCAGGATATTGTTCTACCTTATGGGCCAGAGCCCAGGATCTTAGCTGAGCATGATGGAGCCATGACTTAGCTTGAGGTTTCAGGTTTAGATTGTTTTAGCTCGTCCTCTAGATATTGTATGTTGTGAGTTCATAGTATTTTTATTCTTGTTGTCTCTAGTACTTTTATGATATTAGGCTCGGTGGATTATGGTGATCATTCTGGGAACATTTTATAGATGCTGTAATTGTGCACATTCATGTTTATCTGGTTAGATTTCCCTAGATTTGTACAGCTTACTTCGTCGTGTCTAACGATGAAGGCTGGGCGTATCCGACTCCTGTTCGATTATTCGGGAGCCGGTCATGACACGGATGCCGGTGAGGGCACGGGGGTGCGGACGAGCGTTGCCGTTGAGCTCTAGAAGGGGAGGGGGAGAAGGAGGAGGCGGAGGAGGAGATGCGGAGGAGGAGGTGGAGGAGGACGAGCGAATGAGAGGAGGAAGAAAGGAGGTGGCGGCTAGGGATCGGGAGGAGAAGAACTGTCAAATATTTGTCACCCCCATGCTATCATCATGCACCAAAAAGTGTGCAAGTGGATGATGATAACATGGGAGGATAACATATAGCCACCTCACCGTTTGGTGGCACATCACCTTCCTTATTCTCTAGATGATAGCATGGGGAGGTGACATATAACCACCTCACCTCCCTTGTTTTTTATATATATATATATATATATATATATATATATATATATATATATATATATATATATATATATATATATATATTTAAAGAAGGTAAATTGTGACGAATACTCCCACCGGGAATCGATCTCCTGACCTCTCGGGCCGTATGCAGCTCTCTTAACCACTAGAGTAGAGGTCATTTGCTATATATATATATATATATATATATATATATATATATATATATATATATATATATATATATATAGAGAGAGAGAGAGAGAGAGAGAGAGAGAGAGTGTGTGTGTAAAACCCCTGAATTTTTGACAGATTTTTTTAATTTATGAAAAGACTTAAAAATGTAAATGATTTTTATTAATTATTAAAGATGACCTTAGACATTGTTAAGATTCGGAGCACAAGGAGACCATGAATAGTGGCACGGAAGATGTAGCAGTGTGCCTTGACTAGAGTACTAGCCATGCTAGGGGAGGCCCAGCCATAGTGATGTCCGAAGTAGGAAAAACCACGCCAAGTTGCGACGTAACCCCTATAAGTGAATTAATTAATTATTATTTAATATTGTTGACTTTTTAGTAACCCGGTTGTACCAAACCAGCCCAACGTGGCCCAAACCAAATCCAATCCCATATAGGCATGTGGTAGGACCAAGATGACCAGGCAGGCATATTTTTTTAAGTGTGCAAATATTTTTAAGATTATTTTAGAAATTGAGAAATATATTCTAATTATTGAATTAGAGGTAAAAAAAATTATATTTTTATTATTAATGATGTTTTCAAAATTGGTACAATTATCTGGACCCAAGTAAGAGTGTGGTAAAATTTACCCATTGGGAAGATTTTATTTTTAATATTTTTTATTGTTGTTAAAATTATTTTTGGGAGATTAACTAAGCCCGTCATTTGGTTTAAATATTTTGCATTGAGATTGTTTTATTGTATATATATATATATATATATATATATATATATATATATATATATATATATATATATATATATATATATATATATATATATATATATATCGGTTTAAACATGTCAACTATTTGCATAAGCAAATATTTAAATTTGTTATTGAAATTTTTGGAGATTTTGTGCATATATATGGATATATATAAATATGTCTATATATATATATATATCATATATATACTCTTGATAAGTGGGCGGCCACCCAAGTATCAGCGGCAGCAATTGCTGCTTTGGGCGAGGTGGGGCCCGGCCTTCCCTTTTTTTTGCTAAGCCAGCAGCATAAAAGCTACTAGCCGACCCCCTTTATAAGAATCAACAGCAGCAACAAAGGTTGCTTATATGTGGCAGACTTCAATACCTCCCCTATCTCTATAAACACACATATCCAAACCCTAATCCTCCTCTCTCCTCCTTCCTCCCCCTCTCCCGACGAGTCCGCGTGCCCAGCCCGCAGCTCGACAGCACCACCGTGCGGCGACAGTAACGGCAACAACGAACAACAACCGCAGCAACAAAACTTCGAGGTATACAACTTCACCAAATCAATTTCTCCCTCTCTAGGAGTCCATTTTTCTTTTCATAAATTCATGTATGAAGCCCACATGACCCTCTTCGAGATACCCCAAGTGGAGTTCGACATGGCCAAGCAACTTGTTCGAAAAATCGAGACGAAGTTGGAGAAATCAGATTTCTGAATCTGTTAAAACTGTTTTAAAACGACAACTTGTCGGCTAATTTTCTTGTTGTACATTAAAAATTTGGAGAAACTAATTGAAGATGATCATAGACAACATAACCAAGATTACAACGCAATTTGTAGAATCAGTTTTGGCGCATCGTACAAAAAGTTACGGATCGATGAACTTGCGCGAAAAACTGTTTTGTAACATTAAATATGAAAAAAAATTCCCGATACGGCGTGCGCCCCGACAATCCGGGCGACATGGTCGCGCACTATATACACCGAAAGACGTGTATGGATGTTGTCGACGTGTGGGAACTGACGGAACTCAGTTTCGTCGCGTGTGCGCGACGAAATCAGTCCGTATCCGTCAAGATACCCCCGTATCGATAATTTGCAAACTTGGCCCTAACTTCGTGTACAGTCGTCGAATCGAGAAGAAACTTGTGCCAACAAAACCGCATCATTTTTCTGGTCCTGTGTGTCAAGTTTGATTCGATTCTGAGAAGGTTGACCGGGACGCCATATTGGCGGGCCCACAATCCCACTCAATGGGCAATTTTGTGCACGGCCCACCGGAATCCAAATTTGGACATACCGTTGGATTCATCTCAACAAAACAAATCTGTAGACATGTAGTTTGACGACTTTAGAGATCATAGATACTGGCACGCGTTTCGGTGCAAAGCGGGTCCAACGGCGGACATCGTTTTGACCGAAATTACAATTTTGCCCATGTTCCAGAATTTGACTTTTGGACATGCATTTTCTTGGTATATCTTTTACACCGAGTGCGTTTTTGATGTTTGTTTTAGCGTCTGGAGTTTTTTGGAGACTGTGACGTTTCTTGGCTGACATTGTGATTTCTTGGGCTTGCCACTTTGCACCATCAGGCAAGATACCTTGCCACCTTACTCTGTGATTATTTTACTTTATTTTTCAGTTATTTATTTTCAGTTTCATATATATTACTCTATGTTTTACATCACTGTGCGTCCAAGTCACACTTGGGTGCAAACGACCATATCAGTCGTTTTATTTGCTTTTATATTATTTTTTGCATTGACTTAGCTTAGTGACTACCCATTGATGGTGAGGTATTGGTATGTCTCATACAGCCTTGACACGTATTTTATCACGTATTGTGAGTCTCATGTAGGACACGTACTCGCGTAGTCGGCCAGCCACCGATACGTATGAGACGTGCGACAGATAGTAGTAACTGCCAATAGATTGCATGCTAGTAGACTTGGCAGTTACTAGAGATACATATGAGTCATGGATGTTACTCTAATAGGCATTGGGTGGGAAGAACAGTTCCTTAATGTATGGGTCATATATGCACTGTCCTGATAGCCGGTTATCTCCAATGGGAGGTACGGTCCTGATTGCCGGTTATCTCCAGTGGGAGATACAGTCATGATTTCTGATATTCCTGATCATGTCCATGCGTCAAAGGTTTGTTCTTATTGCATTATCACTGTAGACTGGTTAGGCACCTGATTGCATACATATTTCTTTCTTTATATTATATATCATAGTTATTATGGCATGGTGTTTTCTTGTATCTTGTTACGTCCCTATGAGGACCTGGTTATCTCTCCAGGATTAGACGACTTCCCACAGGAGTACGGAGCAGCTCTGGATCCAGCTTATATTGATACCGAGGCAGTTCCTACTGATTCCTAGTTTATTCTTTGTATGAGACATTATTGGATATTTTACTTCTCTTTTCTTTCTATTTTGCGGAGGTTGGACTCCGATCTTGTGAGACTACTTTCTTAGCTGTTTGGAGTGAGTATGTTCACCCGGCTATCTTTTGTTACGCTCATTTATCATTTGGATTTGTTATCTTCTGTGTTGAGCTGTGATGAGATTAGATTATATTATTTTGGCATGTGATTATTTTATTTATAGCTTATGTGCATAAACGAGGATTCCATATATTGGAGTATTCTTTGTATATGTGCAGCTGGCATGTTCACGTTCTTGGTCCTATGTATTATGGGACTGGGCGTTACAGAGAGAAAGAGAGAGGGATCAACATCCCCTCACTTTTTGTATCCCCCATGCATTTCCATGTTAACACCCGTTGGATCTTTGTTTAAGTCATCTAATCTTAACCTTTGAAAAATAAACGGTTAAGATTAAATGACTTGAGCAAGATCCAATAGATGTGAAAGAGGGGATACATGGATGATGCAAAAGTAAGGAAATGTGGTGTGGATCCCTCCTTTTATATATATAAGAAAAATAACTTCATTTCTTAAATGAACATGTTCATGTATGATCTCCTAATTCTATGTTTCTCCTTAGGTTACGTTTGCTTCACGGAATCAGAACTTTGGAAAGAAGGTCATTTTTTTACTGTGTTTGGATGCCAAAGAAACCAATCACAAAAATAAAATAATTTTGGGGAAGAAATGGTTCACCTCATGCATCCCAATGATTCACTTTTCCATTCCAAGGTTTCCTTTCAACTTTTTGACGTTTCAAACGCTGGAAAAGAAAATTGATATAAATTATAACTTTTTTTGGCAAATTCTATAGGCACTCCATATTTTACTCCAAGACAACCTTTACTTCAGGACAACCCAACTTTGTGTAATTTTTACTCAGGACAGTCCCAGTTTTACTTTGGGCTGCCCAACCTCCCTTTAGGACTTCATAAAGTAGGACTGTCCACAAAGTTGACAGTCCTATTTTATGTTAGGACTGCCGACTTTGTTGATAGTCTAAATCCAAACTACCCAATTCCTTTAGAACTGCCAACAAAATTTACAGTCCTAACATAAAGTAGAACTGTCAACATAAAATTTGTAGTCCTAACATAAAGTAGGACTGCCACAATGTTGGCAGTCCTATTTTATGTTAGGACTGCCAGTCCAAATCCAAATGTATGGACTGCCCTCAGGTAAAAATTTGGAGTGACAAATTTATAAATAAATTGAAAAAATAGACTGCCCTCAAGTAAAATTCAAGGTGCCAATAGAATTTGCCATTATTTTTAAAAATTCCTTTTCTTTCGCGAATAAAAGATGTTCTACAGACCTTGCGCGTGATATGGGGTTGTTTGTCGTTTCTTAGTACTTTGGCATGTTTGATACTTTCTACATTTTCTATTAATTTTCCATTACGTAGAGGTATCTTCTAAAAGAGTTGGATTCCCCATTCTTTTTCCAGAATGGGAAAAAAAAAAAGGAGAATGAATGAACGTCTTTGGATAAATTCTGTTCTGGATTGGAAGGAATATTATACTATACAAAAGGTTTCAAAAGAAAGCATGAGCCGAAGGCAGATGTACAAGTTGTGTAATGCTTCTGCCCCCAGAGAAGGAGATTCCCGCGCTCTCCCAAGACCGAGGGAGGTCCCCCATTCACCTTTTTCTGTCTTTGCTTTCAGACTTTAGTTTGAGCGGCATATAAAAAGAACAAACTTTATTCTGCATAACAACGACGTGGTGTGCATACTAACAGAACCTTTAAAATTGCAAGGTAGGAGGATTTTGTGCTCCTTGCAGGGTCTTTTAGAGCTAAGATCAGCCCTATAGCATAGATGTGAGCAGATCTCGGTTTGAAACCGAAAACTGATCCAAACCGTAATAAAAATTCGGTTTGGTTTTATTTTAATTCGGTCGATTTTCTATTATGGGTTTAAGGTAACTCGGTTTTTGATTCAGATTACGGATTTGGACTTCGGTTTCGATTTGAACCTAAAATCGAAATAACCTATGAAGTTACATATTTACCCCTTGAATGTTTGTTTCTAACCCTGATTCCTAAAACTCTCTCTTTTCTTAAGGTACTCTGTCGTCGTCGTTGGACTCTTGAGCTACCCTAACCTTTTTCTCTCTGTTCTCCAAATCTCTCTGAGCTTTGACTCCAGAGACTTGAGCAGTGCCAGTGAGCCCTCCCTCTCTCAGTCTCTCGTCAGAGATCGAGTAGATCTAGCATATCAAGCACTACTTTGGAGTCCAGATCGACTACTCGAGCACTTCATTCTCGAGATCTAAACATGGATCTTTGGTATTGATAATTTATATTCATTTATCTCGGAACACTGGGTAAAATAAATAGCATACGTGACACTTTTATTTATCTTAGGAGTAGTTCACATAAATGCATTTAAGTAACAACAAAAGGAGAAAAAAGACACTTATTTATCTTAGCACTAAAAATTGGTGTGGAGATCTAGATAGAGAGAGAGAGAGAGAGAGAGAGAGAGAGAGCATATGGATGCTTAATAATAAGAAAAGGAGAGCATCACAATAGTCTTTGTTAACCAGGTAAATAAGAGATGCGCATGCGCTACGATCCTCTTTGTATCATGATAATATTTATTAGTAGCTTTTATTTTTTTAACATGAATCTTTAATAGTTGTAAATAGATATAACACTCACAGGAAATGCCTTATCATGCTCTTTGATATCTGTAATATTGCTTTGTGTTTCTAAACTAAAAAAAGAAAAGAAAAAAAAAACTAATTGGTTCAATACTTAATTATTGATGTTACTGATATTTTATTCTGGCATTCTGTTGTTACATATGTTTCAAGAGGTTTTATTCTGGCATTGACGAGTGACGAGACATAAATTGAAGCCATTGGTGATACATAAACTGCAGTCATTCACGTGCACTCAGCTAGTGGCAAGGCATAAACTACAGTCATTTCTTTTGGGGGGTAATTTGGTTCACACACCCGTAATTTGGTTCACACACCTATGTTGTCAGTTTATTTCTTGTTTCTTCTTAAATTTTTACTTACATATTATACGAGAAAGTGGCACTGGCTTGAGAAGAGACAAACTGATACTACAAGGAATCATGAGCCACATAGTGGCACTTTCACTGTGGGCCTCTACTAGAAAAATGGTTCTTGCCTCAAACTCATCAAGGTAACTTAGGTAATTATCATGCACTTCTCTTTCTTGAATTATATGATTTCACAAATAAGAATGTCACTTATTTATTTCTGTTTAAAGTTTGTTTAATATTTACTTTTTTGATTATTAACTCTAAATAGCTATAGTAACAATATTATCTTCTTACGTTGTAGTTGGTGGATGTTGATTCCTTTGTGGATTAACATAATTTGTCGTTTAGGCTTCTCTGTACTCGGTTTGTTTAAGCTATAATTACAATATTATAGATAATATTTTGGGAGACTTTATATGTTAGTCTATTTGCAAACAATCGATGGAAAAACTCAGTTGCAATCCCTAAGAAGAGATGCAAAGAATGCAGTTGCAATCCCTAAAAAAGAGATGCAAATAATGCAGTTGCAATCCCTAAAAAAGAGATGCAAATAATGCTGATTGCGTAGCCTAAACGATTAAAAAAAATCGAATCGCGTTTGCAATAGCGGTTTCTCGAAGGCAACAAGAGATGATCAACAACAGTTGAGTCTCAGATTCTCGAAGGCAACAGAAAGAGGAAGGAAGAAGAAGAGCGGATCTCGCTGGGGTGTTGAACACCGGCGCTCAAAGCTATACCCGCAGTACGGATAAGCTCCCAGGAACCAGCAAGTTCAGGAGAACTTCTGGAACGCTCGTAAGTCAATATTTGAGACTTGAACGGGCTTTCTGGACTTAACAGACTCCCTCAACTCTCTTCTTGGTGCATCTTTCAAAGGAGGCCAAGGGGCTCTATTTATAGAGTGGAGTTGAGACTTCACCTCTTCTCCTATCCGATGTGGGACTAAAATACCAATACTCAAAAATAGAGTTTGATATTTTAGATCATCCCACAATCAGCATAGAAGTGTGCCAGTCCACGCCTACCCCCCGAACCCTCCCGTGCATGCACGAGACATCTTGGAGTCCGCGTCCGAGTCCGAGTCCGCACAACAAAAATTAACTTGCATCCTTGTTGGATTTAATCCTTTTTCCTTCTAGAAAAATACTTCCACATGGCACAAACTTGTGCCCCACTACACCTCATGTGCACACCTCAACACAAGCAATGCATTATATTGAGATACTCACCATTTGGTGTAGCCGATGTGGGACTATCTTTTCTAGTCCAAAGGCAAAAACACCAACAATCCCCCACATATCTCAATATATGGGTTGAGCGTTCCCCACAGTGATTGTCCATCATGCATTAGGAGAGATGTCGTTACGACTTGAATCTTCCCGCATAGGTTAAATAACAGCATGATACAAGAATGGACTAAGCCTTGAATTCTGCACCATAACTGCAATTCTTCCTACTCACATAGTGACATCAACTGTGCTTCTGGCTGCACATTGAAGGCCTTGTGCCAGCCTGGTTTCAGTGTATAATTTTTGGGCGTCTACAAGTTTACCCTCAAGAGACGGCCTGATATCTCTGTCCATACACTATAGGTGAGTTCTATATAAAGAGTCATTGGCATGAAGCATTGCGCTTCTTTGCGGTGCTACGCCGCTATGACATGGCTGACAAAGCCAAGGCATTACCCCTACCTGGGAACCTCATCGTAGTGTCATACTACTGTAGCATGAGGTCTCAAGCCTCTTTGTAGTGCCAAACTACCCAGCATGAAGCCTTGCGCTCCCTTGTGGTGTTACGCCACTATGACATGGCTTGCAAAGCCGAGGCTTTACCCCTACCTGGGTACCTCATCGTGGTGTCATGCCACTGTAACATGAGGACACCGGCCTCTTTGTAGTGCTGCCTACATCTCTTTATTACGATTATGCAACATTAGGCTACCTGCCTATATGCGGTGCTACGCCGCCTGTAACTTGGCTAACAAAGCCGAGGCATTACCCCTACCTGGGAACCTCATGGTGGAGTCACCCCACTGTAGCATGGAGTTGTAACACTCCTTTGTGGTTGTTGCGCCACCATGCTTCCTGTAAAGCATAACAGACCTTCACTCAGTCTGAGAACTCATTAAGGCATTATGCCATCCTTCTCACAGGATCAATTTTCCGTAGAAAATTCATAGTAGACAACAGTGGTTCTGGGTCCGAAACCCTTACATGTTCCGCAGAACAAGTGCCCACTGTTAACTAATATTTTTCCAGTCAATAGTCCTCCCTTGAATCAAAAAATTAGATATCTGGTAGATTTCTCTTTGAACCAATAACATAAAATTTATTGATAGGATTATAATGACACAATATTAGAATGCCTTCAAGCCCATCTTCCTTGCTGTGTCCTCGACCAGCTGACGCTTGAGACCCTTCGTGAACGGATCCGCCAGGTTTTCCTGACTCCGAACATCGATCACTGTAATGACGCCCCTTTTTATGAGATCGTTCACTGCTCTGTGCTTCAACCGCACAGTCCTCTTCTTCCCGTTGAAGAGTTCATTTGATGCCACTGCTACTGCCGCCTGGTTGTCACAGTATATCGGAATCGTCGGTATCTGAGCCCCAACCATTGGAAGGTCATACATGAGCTCCCGAAGCCACTCTGCTTCATCTGCTGCAGCGTCCAATGCAAAGAATTCAGATTCCATGGAGGAGCGAGATAACATAGTCTGCTTCTTCGACTTCCACGATATAGCAGCTCCACCCATGGCGAACACATATCCACCTGTGGAATATTCGCTCTCCACCTCTGAACACCAGCTAGCATCACTGAAGCCTTCCACTACTGATGGATCTCCGCTGTAGTATAGTGCATATGTCTGAGTCTTCTTGAGATATCTCATAACACGCTTCACAGCTTTCCAATGCTTTACGCCTGGATTGCTCGTAAATCGACTCAACATTCCCACTGCAAAGGCTATGTCAGGCCTTGTGGCAGTAGTAGCGTACATCAAACTTCCGATGACGCTAGCGTACTCCAACTGCCTGACGCTCTCCTTCGAATTTGGCTCCAGTTTCAGATTACTCCTGTACGGTGTATCAATAATAGGAAGATCTTGATACCCGTAGCGAGAGAGCATCTTCTCAATGTAATGAGACTGTGACAGCGCTATTCCAGTGCCTGTCCGGATGATCTTGAGCCCCAAGATTACGTCGGCATCCCCCAAGTCCTTCATACTGAACTTGGTCGAGAGGAATTTCTTTGTCTCTGTGACGCAGCTTAAATCCGTACCTAGGATTAGCATGTCGTCCACGTATAGACAAACGATTACTCCTCTTCCGTCAGCAAACTTCGTATAGACACACTTGTCTGTTTCACTGACCCTGTAGCCATTTGACCTTATCACCTTGTCAAACTTCTCATGCCACATTTTGGGAGCTTGCTTCAAACCATACAGAGACTTCATCAACTTGCAGACTTTGTCTTCCAGACCTCTGACGACAAAACCTTCTGGTTGTTGCATGTAGATCTCTTCGGTCAGCTCGCCATTAAGGAATGCCGTTTTCACATCCATCTGATGTATCACCAGCTTGTGTATTGCTGCTAAAGCAATTAACAATCTGATAGTTGTCATCCGAGCTACTGGAGCATAAGTGTCAAAGTAGTCGATCCCCTGCTTCTGAGTAAATCCCTTGGCCACTAGCCTGGCCTTGAACTTGTCAATGGTTCCATCTGCTTTCATCTTCTTCTTGAAGATCCATTTGCATCCGATGGGTCTTGCTCCTTCTGGTAGGTCGACCAATACCCATGTGTTATTGGAGGTGATTGAGTCAATCTCGTTGTCAATCGCCTCCTTCCAGAATATAGCATCTCTGGTCTTCATCGCCTCATCATAGGTAAGCGGATCTGCTTCCACATGATAGGTGACGAAGTCATCTCCGAAGTCTTTCGGCCTCCTCGCTCGCTTAGTTGACGGCTCAGCGAGTTCTGGTTCAGCTGGTGTCTCCTCGACAACAACTCCATCTTGGACTACTGGTTCGATAAAGATCTCTGTCTGCTCCGCACCCTCATTATTCTCCGGAATGTCCGCGAGAACAATGTTCTTGTGCCTTGCAAACTTTTCTTTAAAATATTCAGCATCGCGAGATTCGATGATATGATTTGACTCGATATCAAGGAATCTCCGAGCATCACTCTTCTCGGCATACCCCAGGAAGATCGCCTTAGTAGTCCTTGTCCCCAGCTTCTGAATCTTTAGATCCGGGAGCTTCACATAAGCCAGGCACCCCCACACTCGAATGACATTCAGGTTGGGTCTGACTTTGAACCAGAGTTCATGAGGAGTTATGTCGGAAGTTGCATACGGCACTCTGTTCAGAATGAAAGTGGCCGTTAATGCAGCTTCTCCCCAATAGCACTTTGGGAGACCCGCAGTCAACAGCATAGAATTCATCATCTCTGTCAACGTTCTGTTCTTCCTTTCTGCTACTCCGTTGGATTGTGGAGAATACGGAGCCGTCGTCTCGTTGATGATTCCATGTTCTTTGCAGAATGATGAGAATTCATGAGACCTATATTCCCCACCTTGATCACTCCTCAGCCTCTTGAGTTGTTGTCCAGTTTGCCGTTCAGCCTCGGCCCTGAACTCCTTGAACTTCTCGAATGCTTCGTCTTTAGATTTGAGTAAATAGACGAAGGCATACTTGGAGAAGTCATCGATGAAAGTAATGAAATACTTCATCCCGGCCTTTGTAGAGAATTGTTTGAAGTCACAGATATCTGAGTGAACCAACTCCAGAAGATCTGTGCTTCGATGGACCCTGTGGAAGGGTTTCCTAGTGATCTTCGTCTGAGCACATATCTCACATTTCTCTACCTTACCCCCACACTTGGAGATAAGTCCTAGACTAGACATTTTGTTTATTCGCTTACAATAAACATGTCCTAGTCTATTATGCCACAACTCAAGAGAGTAATTCAAACTAGTGATAGCATTGACATTATTATGCTGGGTTACAACAAGCTGAATTTTGTACATTCCTTCAGTCTGAAAAGCTTTCCCGAAGAAAGTACCCTTCTTGGACATCACCATTTGGCCAGCATTGATGTCCATCCTCAAGCCTGCGTTGCAGAGCAGGCTCCCAGAGATCAGGTTCTTTGCGATTGCAGGAACATGCTTCACACCTTGAAGCGTCAGAATGTTCCCCGATGTAAGCTTCAGCTCCACCGTCCCGATCCCCAGTACTTCAGCTTGTGCCTGGTTCGCCATCATGACTTTCTCGGAAGTAGGCTCATAGGAGACGAACCAGTCCTTGTCTGAACAGACATGACATGTCGCGCCAGTGTCTATCCACCAGTCCAAGTCTGCCCCCACAGTTGCAACCTGTGCTATCATGGCAACCTGATTAGTAACCAAAGAAACCTTGTTAGGCTCACCTTGCTCTTTGGGCTTGGACTTGCATTCACTTTTATAGTGACCCTTCTTGCCACAGTTGAAGCAAGTCACATGGGACTTGGACTTCTGTTGCTTGAATCCTGGACCCTTCACTTTCAGATTCGAGAAGTCCTTCTTGTGGTGAGAAGCCGTCTGCTTCCCTTTGTTCTCTCTGGTGGCTTGAACCAGATTCGCCGTTGCTAGTTGCTTGGACAGGGTGTCCAACTTCTGTTGAGAGCGCATCTCGTCCTCAACATGAATCTCGCTGAGGAGATTATCCAGGCTAATCTCCATCTTTTTCCTATGCATCCTTGCATAGATGTTGCTCCATCCTGGAGGAAGTTTTGCCACGATCCCTCCAACGACGAACTTGTCGACGAGGGGCATGCTATCGTCCTCCAGTTTCTGGCGCAGCTTCAGGAACTCTTTCACTTGGGACAGCATGGTCTTTTCGTCTTCAAAGACCCATTTGTGGTATTTTTCAACCATAAACATCTTCGACCGGGCCTCGTCGTCGTCATACAGCTTCCCCACGGACTCCCAGATCTCTTTGGCAGAAGTCCTCTTTGTGTAGGACTCGGCCAGAGAGTCTTCCATGGAATTCAGGATCAGCAGCCTGCATATGCTGTTATCCTTTTTCCACTTCGTCTGCTTGCTCGTAGCAGCGGCCAGAACAGCAGCAGATCCTGTTGCTGGAACGATTGGTTCTTCCTCATCCAACACGTGATCAACATCCACGAGTTGAAGGTTCAGAGTCACCTTTCGCTTCCAGATCTGGAAGTGTTCGCCGTCGAATTTCTCCAACTTGTTAAAGCCGGTATCGACAAGCGAAGCACGAGTGTTTTCCATCGAATCGTATAGCTTTGAGATTGTTAGTCTATTTGCAAACAATCGATGGAAAAACTCAGTTGCAATCCCTAAGAAGAGATGCAAAGAATGCAGTTGCAATCCCTAAAAAAGAGATGCAAATAATGCAGTTGCAATCCCTAAAAAAGAGATGCAAATAATGCTGATTGCGTAGCCTAAACGATTAAAAAAAATCGAATCGCGTTTGCAATAGCGGTTTCTCGAAGGCAACAAGAGATGATCAACAACAGTTGAGTCTCAGATTCTCGAAGGCAACAGAAAGAGGAAGGAAGAAGAAGAGCGGATCTCGCTGGGGTGTTGAACACCGGCGCTCAAAGCTATACCCGCAGTACGGATAAGCTCCCAGGAACCAGCAAGTTCAGGAGAACTTCTGGAACGCTCGTAAGTCAATATTTGAGACTTGAACGGACTTTCTGGACTTAACAGACTCCCTCAACTCTCTTCTTGGTGCATCTTTCAAAGGAGGCCAAGGGGCTCTATTTATAGAGTGGAGTTGAGACTTCACCTCTTCTCCTATCCGATGTGGGACTAAAATACCAATACTCAAAAATAGAGTTTGATATTTTAGATCATCCCACAATCAGCATAGAAGTGTGCCAGTCCACGCCTACCCCCCGAACCCTCCCGTGCATGCACGAGACATCTTGGAGTCCGCGTCCGAGTCCGAGTCCGCACAACAAAAATTAACTTGCATCCTTGTTGGATTTAATCCTTTTTCCTTCTAGGAAAATACTTCCACATGGCACAAACTTGTGCCCCACTACACCTCATGTGCACACCTCAACACAAGCAATGCATTATATTGAGATACTCACCATTTGGTGTAGCCGATGTGGGACTATCTTTTCTAGTCCAAAGGCAAAAACACCAACATTATATTCTTAAGTTACATAATTGCCTTCAGTCAAAGTGTTGTTTTTGTCAAGATTCTATCTTTGTTGTGTTTTTTTAGATTTTCTCTTCAAAGTCGGCAATTTCCTTTACTGAGTTTAGTTCTTCATTTTTCCTACCCATAATTGAAATTTTCAGGCATTTTCTCCAATTTAATTTGCGTTGTTTCAATTATATGTTTCACTCTAAGTTGGTTTTTGTTTTTATTTTTTGGGTTTTCGTGAGTTTTCTTTCTTATTCAGCTTTTCTCTTCATCATTATGTGGTCAAAGTTGCAAGTTTGTGTTAAAGAGCCAGTCTTGTAATTATTCAGCAAGTTCTCCAAAGAAAATATGGACACCTTTTCGTAGCTTGAGGCTGAGGGTTCGGGACTGCAGCCATTTTTGGCTTTTAAACAATTAAAATGAATGTGTCGTAAGGCAAAAACTCAAACACACGGAGATGAAACTTTCTCGTATATTATCAACCACAAGTGTATCTTACAAGCTATTCCAACCTCTCTTTATATAGGGAGAGAGGTTGGGGGTTATGAAAAAATGAAAGGCCAAAGGTCATGTAGGTTACAAGGAGATGAAAGGTGAAAAGCCATATGAGTTACAACACTCCCCCTTGGCTCTCCAGAAATTCTGCTTGTAAACATCTCTGAGTTTCTTCGTCTGTCTGTAGCTTGCGTCTTCAAGTTTGACCATTTACTTGTGTCTCGTCAAAACCTTGCCAAAGAAAATCCAGTGGGAAAAAAACTTTGGTCGAAGGACAAAAGAGTACACACAGGTCAGTGTGATGGGGGTAAACTTAACCATTGCAAAGGTGCCTCGTCAAAACCTTGTCAGAAAAAATCCAGTGGAAAAAACCGCTGATCGAAGGACAAAAGAGTACACGATGGTTTAGAAGTATACAACTGGATACTCCCCATGATTATAATAATCCTTAGTGAATAAGAGATTTGAACCGTGTCTCGTTAAAAACCATGCCAAAGAAAATCCAGTGGAAAAAACTTTGGTCGAAGGGAAAAAGAGTACACAAGCATACATCAGGATGCTTCCCTTTTCACTCGCACTCGACAGGGTGCGGGATATACGCACAATAGGGCATTTTGGAGGCGCTTGTTGGGGCGCTCCCCCTCACATGAACACAACAGGGTGCAGGAAACATGTTTCACTTAGGCTAGCTCTGAAAGCTTCCTAAGTCCAATCGCTCTGACATGTTTCTGGAACGAGTGTTTCGGCAGTGACTTGGTGAATAAGTCTGCACGATTATTCTCTGATCCAATGTGTTGCACTTCAATCCTCTGAAGCGCTTGTTGTTCATGTGTAAAGAACAACTTGGGCGATATGTGCTTGGTAGCATCCCCTTTGATGTAACCATGTTTCGGTTGATCAATAACAGCGGTATTGTCCTCATAGACGACAACAGGTTCATCTGGGTCATATGGAAGATCATATGTACTTCGAATATGGCCAATAACAGCTCGAAGCCATACACACTCTCTAGTCGCCTCATAAAGCGCGAGTAGCTCAGAGTGGTTCGTTGAAGTAGCCACTAAGGTCTGTTTGCGAGACCTCCAAGAAATTGCCGTGTTCCCAATGGTAAAGACATAACCAAATTGGGAACGCCCCTTGTGCGGATCAGATAAGTATCCCGCATCGGCGTAGCCAACAAGGGTCGCATTGCTTCGAGTGCCAAGAGCGTTGGACTCACTCAAAACCGCGTAGGGATAGAACAAGCCCAAGTCCGTAGTACCCTTAAGGTAGCGGAAAATGTCTTTTATGCCATTCCAATGGCAGCGTGTTGGCGCGGTGCTGTGTCGAGCTAGACAATTCACAGCAAACGAGATGTCCGGTCTAGTACATTAGGCCAAGTACAATAAAGAGCCTATTGCACCCAGATAAGAGCACTCAAGATGTAGTGCCCCGTCCCTACATCGTGCCCCGTCTCCGTCCACGGGGTGCGCGAGAAAGGAACACTGTCGCTATCGATTTGGTCGGGACCGATAGGTCAGAATCGGCCGAGTCGATCGAACGGGAACGGTTGAATTAAGATCCATTCCACGTTATGGAATGGCTTCTTCGGAACCAAGTCCCATATTCAGCGGGTTGCGCCTCGAGGATTGGCTCTGCGGCTGAGTCGGGAGAGACCTCCCGTTGCTCTGGTTTTTATGCCGTACTTGAATTGGCTTTGGCTTTCGTTTTCGTGAATGCTTTCGATGGGTTTTTCGTGACGCGTTTTCGAGCTCGCATTCATATCGAAATTCCTTGAAACACACAGTGTTCTAATCAGTTGCTTATGCGATTGCAGGTGATCGCGTAGGCGACGACATCGCAGCCAACCGGTCGCTCGCTTGAAGCAAGCTAAGGCGAGTGGCTGACCTCCTTCGTCCCGTCCCTCTACTTCAAAAACTCAACATGTGAAGTAAAATAAATGCTTGTCATAATAGTATAGAATCAATGAAATCGTGGCACGATACTTCACGAAACACTTGTTATCGAACTGTCGGTTTTGGGAAATGAAAAACGTGCTTCCCTATGCAATTACACTTGGTCTATGCCAATCCAACGAATGAATCTATTAACGCTTATCGCAACGATACGAAAAAATGAGTAAATCAACTAAGTTCCAAAGAAAACGGTCATTGGACAACTTGTCGACAAGGTGAAGTTCCTCGAACGGTTGCCTCGGCCAAGGGACCGGTTCGGCCCGGGAGGAACGAGTGTAGCAGCGCCAACCCTTCATCGGCACGAGTTATGCGGGCACTTTCGCACAGGGCTCGCTACCCGACGCGAAAGGGGCGTCGTCTAACCGAATGCTATAGTCCGCGATGGCTTGACATTGCCAGTGGCCTTTAAACCCCTGTCACTACTTAACAGGTGCACGGGACACGGGATGAACATGATAATTGCTTGCCTCAAAACATGTTAACATGCAAATCATACAGGATGGTTAGAAAGATCATTGAAATAGCTGGCAAACATGTTTATGAAACTTCTTGAATCAAATGCAGAGCTTGGATTTAATTAGCCATTCGCCAGTACATGTGTTTCGTGCTGATCCTCGCTCTTTGCAGGTCCCGCGAACCAGGAAGGACGCGCCAACTAGCAAGGCGACGTTCGTGACTTTTGAAGCTTCGGCCGTGCGTCGAAGACTATCTCTCAGCGACTCCACATTTTGAAGGCTCTCGACAATCCAAGGAAAATGACTCAGCGTCCCTCCCATCCAGGTCAATGGAGTACTTGTGTATATTGAGGGATGTGTGTAATGTATGGAACGGCTATCTCATCAGCACTCTTTTGTAATCGAGTCATGTTGTAGCCCGCGCGGCAATGAGTCTTGTGTCGGAGTCTGTAAAAAGATGTTCATTATCAATAAAGATCAAGTTTCCTTTACTTATTGTGTGTATCAATTTGTCTGCGAACTCTCTTAGATCTCGTGTCTCGGATTACCTTATGACTTGGCCTTGTGCGATCGCAAATTAGGTTCGCACGGCATCACGCCCGGGGGACGACTATCGATTCGACGGAATCGGGGCGTGACATAATGGTATCAGAGCACGGCTTTACGTCCTTGGCCTCTCGTGTCGAATTCTAGTCTCCGACCGTTGACCTCGTGTCGATGAGAAGAGTTGTTCCATACGCTGAACCCAGGACATTTTCTGAAACTAACGAGAGTTGCCTTCCTTTTTCCCTGCAGTTACGGGAGCTCAGGCGGAAGACGAGACGAGCGCTTCGAGCGGCTCGAGTGCTTCTAGGCCCGAGCATTCCGTTAACCCAACGGGAATGACGCCTACTGTAGCCGGATCTTCCGGTGACCCGATGCAACGTATGCTGCAAATGCTTGAAATGCAGCAACGTCAAAACGAGCTCCATCGTCAGCAAGCAGAGGCTCGTCAGGCTCAATTTGAGAGTCGGTTCGAGGCTCAATTCAAGCTGCAGCAGCAGCAGCTGAATACCCTCCAGCAGATCGTACAGTCGGTCGTCGGCAACAACAACTCAACGATGACACCTGCCGTGACCCAGCCTGCAGTTCGATCCAACGAAGCCGAACCAGAGGCGCCCGTGCTCTCACCTGCAGCACCGAGAAGTTCCAACTTCGACGTGTCAAAGTTCACTAAAAGCTGCCGCACTTCCTTCAACGGCACAGAAGATCCCGCGGTGGCGATCGACTGGTTGGAGGAGCTGGAAGACAAGTTCGAGCTTCTGGATGTCGAGGACCCGAAGAAAGTCGCGTGTGCTCAACTATTACTTCGAATGAACGCGCACGATTGGTGGGCTGTGCAGAAGCGGGCTATTCGACGTGAAGACGAGACAGCGGCGATCTCATGGGCGACATTCAGAAATGCGTTCGAGAACGAATATCTTTCTGCAGCCGTGCGACAGGAAAATGAGAACGAGTTCATGCAGCTGACGCAAGGGAATATGACTGTACGACTATATGCGGCCAAATTCAACAAACTGGCCAAGTTCGCTGGTGACTATCTACCTACTACTGCAAGCCGAGCAAAGTGATTCGTAGTGGGCCTGCGTTCCACTATCCGTGCACATGTCTCGGTGCCGGAATACAAAACTGTGGGCGAGGCACTCAACCACGCCATCCGTCTGGAGTCCGAGTATCCTCCTACTACTACCGGCGCTGTTAACTCTAATAACAAACGCCATAGTTATGCGGGAGGCAACAACGCACATAAGCGTCAACATCGCGGCAACCAGACGAAGGAACGGATGGTCTGCAATTTCTGCCACAAGGACGGGCACCTGGACACCGATTGCCGACTTAAGAACAGAGTCTGTTTCGCATGCGGCAAAAGAGATCATCTCGTAAGGGACTGTCCGGAAGCTACGTCGAGCCAGCGCCCACAACATCAACAAAACCGAGGCCAAGCACCTCGGGCTCCACCGACCGCACCACAGAATGGCCAAGACCGTCGCCCCAATGCTCAGGGCCGTGTCTACGCCATGACCCGAGACGAAGTGTTCGCATCTGACACAGTTGTGACAGGTATACTGCAATTCAATAATAAACCTGCTCGTGTATTGTTTGATTCAGGTGCCACGCATAGTTTCATATCGGCGGACTTCGTCGCCGAACACAAATTTCCCCTGACACCGCTCGGTCTTGAGCTTACTGTTAATATCCCGTCGGGCATACCACTAGCTGCGAATTTAGTCTGCGGAGACGGAATCATCTGTATAGGTGGTCAACAGGTCAGTCTTGATGCGATAGTTTTAGACATTAAAGACTACGACATCATTCTGGGGATGGATTGGCTCGGTCCGTGCAACGCAACCATAGACTGCGCTGAGAAGAAAGTCACTTTCCGCATACCGGGAGTGCCTAAATTCTGCTACTCGTGTGGTGAGGCGTCGCCGACCTGCATGGTGATCTCTACGATATCTGCTCGACGGATGCTGTATTCCGGGTGCGAAGGCTATCTGGCTTCCGTTCGAGACATGCGACAGGATGGTGCAAACGCGGGTCAGACCGACGTTGTGGCAGAATTCCCCGATGTGTTCCCGGACGAGTTGCCCGGCATGCCGCCCGATCGAGAGATTGAGTTCACTATCGATACCTTCCCCGACACTCGACCGATCTCGAAGACCCCGTACAGAATGGCCCCTGCAGAGCTTAAAGAACTCAAGGTGCAGTTACAGGAATTGCTCGACAAGGGATTCATCCGACCCAGCGTCTCGCCGTGGGGAGCGCCCGTACTATTTGTCAAGAAGAAGGACGGCTCTATGCGTCTTTGTATCGACTACCGCGAGCTGAATAAAGCCACCGTCCGGAACAAGTATCCCCTGCCCCGCATAGATGATCTGTTCGATCAGCTCCAAGGAGCCACGGTGTTCTCTAAAATTGATCTGCGTTCGGGTTATCATCAACTCAAGATCATGCCGGACGATGTGCCGAAGTCTGCCTTCCGCACTCGATACGGCCATTACGAGTTCCTGGTAATGCCGTTCGGCCTAACGAACGCCCCTGCTGCCTTCATGGATTTAATGAATCGGGTGTTCCGACCCTTCCTCGACAAGTTCGTAGTGGTCTTTATCGATGATATACTCGTCTATTCGAAGAATAAGCAGCAGCATACTGAGCATCTGCGGACCGTGCTTCAGACCCTTCGAGAAAATCAACTCTACGCGAAGCGAAGCAAATGTGAATTCTGGCTTAGCAGCGTCGCATTCCTCGGACACATCATTTCTGCTGAAGGCACTGCGGTCGACCCAAAGAAAGTTGAAGCCGTTGTCGATTGGAAGCGGCCAGCGTCCGTCGGCGAGATTCGAAGTTTCCTTGGCCTAGCTGGATACTACCGACGCTTCGTGAAAGACTTCGCGAAGATCGCATCGCCTCTGACTCGCCTCACCCAGAAAGGAGTCGCCTTTGAATGGTCAGACGACTGTGAAGCTGCGTTCCAAGAGTTGAAGCAGAGGCTCGTCTCGGCCCCGATACTCGCACTTCCAGAAGGGACTGAGGGTTTCCAGATATTTAGCGATGCGTCCGGTCAGGACTTGGGGTGCGTGCTGATGCAGCGGAACAAGGTGATATCTTTTGCGTCCCGACAGCTAAAGCCGCACGAGAAAAATTATCCCACGCACGACCTGGAGTTAGCGGCGATTGTGTTTGCGTTGAAATTATGGCGCCACTATCTCTATGGTGTGGCGTGCACGATCTATACCGATCACAAGAGCCTCAAGTATCTATTCACGCAGAAGGAGCTGAACTTGCGACAAAGGCGTTGGCTGGAACTAATCAAGGATTACGACTTGACTATCGACTACACGCCGGGAAAGGGAAATGTTGTGGCGGACGCTTTGAGTCGGAAGTACCTTGCCTCGTTATCCATCGACCCTCGACTGCTACGCGACCTTGAAGAGATGGGCATCGAGCTCCGAGTCAGATTTCGGAACGTGCAGTTGGCAAAGTTACAGTTGGAGCCGAGCTTGCTGAATAAGATCAAGACCGCTCAGACAGACGATTCGTACCTGAAGAAAGTGCGAGAGCTAATTTCGACATGCAGGACGACCGACTTTGCGGAAGACGAAACCGGCGTGCTTCGATTGAAGGGTAGGCTATGCGTTCCGGACGATTCAGAACTTAGAAAGGAGATCCTGGCGGAGGCGCACTATGCGAAATACACTTTGCATCCAGGCAGTACCAAAATGTATAAGGACCTCCGCACGACCTTTTGGTGGCACGGGATGAAGAGAGATGTGGCGCTCTTCGTGTCGCAATGCATGGCCTGTCAGCAGGTGAAAGCTGAGCATCAGCGACCGGGCGGGGAGATGCAGAACCTCGCTATTCCCGAGTGGAAATGGAATCATGTCACTATGGATTTTATTGTTGGCCTGCCGAAGACACCACGGGGGAACGACGCCATCTGGGTCATCGTCGATCGATTAACCAAGTCAGCGCACTTTATCGCCATCAAAGTTACTTGGAGCGTTGATCGCCTGGCGCAGATTTATCTTGACGAGATAGTACGGCTGTACGGAGTTCCAGTATCCATCGTCTCTGATCGGGATTCCCGGTTCATGTCGCGATTCTGGAGTAGCCTTCAGTCGGCGCTGGAAACCAAGTTGCAGTTCAGCTCAGCTTACCATCCTCAGACCGACGGCCAAACGGAGCACGTCAACCAGATTCTTGAAGACATGCTACGGCTCTGCGCTATCGACTTCAAATCAAGTTGGGACGTCCACCTACCGCTGGCGGAATTTGCATACAACAATAGCTACCAATCCAGCATCCAAATGGCGCCGTATGAAGCCTTGTACGGCTGGAAGTGCAGATCTCCTATTTGCTGGGATGAAGTCGGGGAACGGCAGATACTCGGCCCGGAGCTGGTAGAACAGACTGTGGAAAAGGTCAAGCTCATTCGGGAAAGATTAAAGACCGCACAGAGTCGCCAGAAAAGCTACGCGGACATTCATCGTCGACCACTCGAGTTTCAAGTAGGCGATCACG
Source organism: Iris pallida (assembly GCA_029216955.1). Taxonomy (NCBI): domain Eukaryota; kingdom Viridiplantae; phylum Streptophyta; class Magnoliopsida; order Asparagales; family Iridaceae; genus Iris; species Iris pallida. The sequence continues at coordinate 12,287,480 of JANAVB010007798.1, forward strand.
TATTCCTCAAGGTGTCGCCCATGTGGGGAGTTAGTCGGTTCGGCACGAAAGGAAAGCTGAGTCCGAGATTCGTTGGGCCGTTCGAAATACTTGAACGGGTCGCGCCAGTGGCCTATAAAATTGCCCTACCACCGGCGCTTGAAGGTGTTCACAATGTCTTCCATGTCTCTCAATTGCGGAAGTACGTGCACGACCCGAGCCACGTGGTAGATTTTGGCCAGCTGGAGCTAAAGTCTGACTTATCCTACGTTGAAGAACCAGTTCGAATCATAGAACGCAAGGATAAGCTGCTGCGCAATCGAGCGATCCCTCTCGTCCGCGTCCTCTGGAAGAACCACTCGGTCGAAGAGTCGACGTGGGAGCTTGAATCGGAGATGAAGGATAAATTCCCTTCATTGTTCTCGTAGAGGTAGGTTTCATCTTTAAGTTTCGAGGATGAAACTTTTTATTAGTTGGTTATGATGTAGTGCCCCGTCCCTACATCGTGCCCCGTCTCCGTCCACGGGGTGCGCGAGAAAGGAACACTGTCGCTATCGATTTGGTCGGGACCGATAGGTCAGAATCGGCCGAGTCGATCGAACGGGAACGGTTGAATTAAGATCCATTCCACATTATGGAATGGCTTCTTCGGAACCAAGTCCCATATTCAGCGGGTTGCGCCTCGAGGATTGGCTCTGCGGCTGAGTCGGGAGAGACCTCCCGTTGCTCTGGTTTTCATGCCGCACTTGAATTGGCTTTGGCTTTCGTTTTCGTGAATGCTTTCGATGGGTTTTTCGTGACGCGTTTTCGAGCTCGCATTCATATCGAAATTCCTTGAAACACACAGTGTTCTAATCAGTTACTTATGCGATTGCAGGTGATCGCGTAGGCGACGACAGCGCAGCCAACCGGTCGCTCGCTTGAAGCAAGCTAAGGCGAGTGGCTGACCTCCTTCGTCCCGTCCCTCTACTTCAAAAACTCAACATGTGAAGTAAAATAAATGCTTGTCATAATAGTATAGAATCAATGAAATCGTGGCACGATACTTCACGAAACACTTGTTATCGAACTGTCGGTTTTGGGAAATGAAAAACGTGCTTCCCTATGCAATTACACTTGGTCTATGCCAATCCAACGAATGAATCTATTAACGCTTATCGCAACGATACGAAAAAATGAGTAAATCAACTAAGTTCCAAAGAAAACGGTCATTGGACAACTTGTCGACAAGGTGAAGTTCCTCGAACGGTTGCCTCGGCCAAGGGACCGGTTCGGCCCGGGAGAAACGAGTGTAGCAGCGCCAACCCTTCATCGGCGCGAGTTATGCGGGCACTTTCGCACAGGGCTCGCTACCCGACGCGAAAGGGGCGTCGTCTAACCGAATGCTATAGTCCGCGATGGCTTGACATTGCCAGTGGCCTTTAAACCCCTGTCACTACTTAACAGGTGCACGGGACACGGGATGAACATGATAGTTGCTTGCCTCAAAACATGTTAACATGCAAATCATACAGGATGGTTAGAAAGATCATTGAAATAGCTGGCAAACATGTTTATGAAACTTCTTGAATCAAATGCAGAGCTTGGATTTAATTAGCCATTCGCCAGTACATGTGTTTCATGCTGATCCTCGCTCTTTGCAGGTCCCGCGAACCAGGAAGGACGCGCCAACTAGCAAGGCGACGTTCGTGACTTTTGAAGCTTCGGCCGTGCGTCGAAGACTATCTCTCAGCGACTCCACATTTTGAAGGCTCTCGACAGTCCAAGGAAAATGACTCAGTGTCCCTCCCATCCAGGTCAATGGAGTACTTGTGTATATTGAGGGATGTGTGCAATGTATGGAACGGCTATCTCATCGGCACTCTTTTGTAATCGAGTCATGTTGTAGCCCGCGCGACAATGAGTCTTGTGTCAGAGTCTGTAAAAAGATGTTCATTATCAATAAAGATCAAGTTTCCTTTACTTATTGTGTGTATCAATTTGTCTGCGAACTCTCTTAGATCTCGTGTCTCGGATTACCTTATGACTTGGCCTTGTGCGATCGCAAATTAGGTTCGCACAGCATCACGCCCGGGGGACGACTATCGATTCGACGGAATCGGGGCGTGACACAGGACTCAATATCTCTTCGTCGTCCTCCTTTGGACGGAATGGGTCCTTAGTAATGTCTAGAGAGCGGACGATCATGGGAGTAGCGGATGGCTTAACGTCAAAATGACTAAAGCGTCTCAACACCTTTTGGGTGTAGTTCGCTTGATGGACAAGAATTCTATCTTTACGGTGCTCGATCTGCAGGCCGAGGCAAAACCGTGTCTTCTCAAGATCCTTCATCTCGAATTGCCTTTTCAGGATATCAACAGTTTCTGACAAGTCTTTTTCGGTTCCTATGAGATTCATGTCATCTACATAGACCGTGATGATTGCGTATCCTGAAGTGGATTTCTTTATGAACACGCATGGGCAAAGTTCGTTATTAACGTATCCCAAACCGATCAAGTATTCGCTTAGGCGGTTATACCACATTCGTCCGGATTGTTTCAATTCATATAGCGAACGCCTCAGTCTAATCGAGAACGCGTTCCGTGGTCGGGAACTACTTGATTCAGGCATCTTTAGTCCTTCAGGGACTTTCATGTATATCTCTGTGTTTAGATCCCCGTAGAGATAGGCTGTAACCACATCCATGAGCTGCATATTCAGTTTTTCGGAAACTACTAAACTGATTAAGTAGCGGAACGTTATGACGTCCATTACGGGAGAATACGTCTCCTCGTAATCAATTCCAGGGCGTTGTGAGAAGCCTTGCGCCACAAGGCGAGCCTTGTATCGCACAATCTCATTTCTCTTATTACGCTTCCTTAGGAAAACCCATTTGTGACCAACTGGTTTAACATTGGGTGGTGTTGGAGCAACAGGTCCAAACACGCTTCTTTTCGCTAAGGAGTCTAGTTCAGCCTGGATTGCTTGTTTCCATTGTGACCAGTCCGTTCGTCGTTGACACTCGGTAACACTACGAGGTTCCATGTCATCATTGTTCATAATGTCAGTGGCCACTGAGTATATGAACACATCATCGATGACAGTTTCGTTTCGCTTCAAAATATCGTCTAAGCTAGCATACACGACGGATATTTCGAGGTTATCGGCATGATTAGGAATAGGCGTTTCATCTGGAACGTGCTCTTCTAATACATCGCCGTGATCCTTAATGATCTCATGTGGCAAAACGCTTTTAACAAAATTTCTCCGCTTCCGGGGCAGAACATCTTTGGAACCAACCGGTCTTCCCTTTTTCTTAGGAATAGCGGCAGACTGGACGGCCGATGGCAGCGTCCTTTGCTCGGCGGGTTCGACCGGAGCAACATGTTTCACAGGAACATGGCATCTCTCAGGGACGTCTATCCTTGCAGGCACATTTGCAGCAGGTATAATTGATCTCGTGACTTTTGCTAGGTCGCTAAATGCGTCTGGCATTTGATTTGCAATATCTTGCAGACCTAGAATCCTCTGCACTTCCTTATCACTATGTGCAGAGGAGGGATCATGATGAGCAACAGCGGGCACATGCCACGCTAATTCACGTCGTTCCTCATCAACGTTAGCGTGCATTTCTCCCCCTAACGACGGGAAGATTGCCTCATCAAAGTCATAATCCGCGTGTCTCGCGGTAAAGAGATCGCCTGTTAAGGGCTTTAAATAGCGAATGATGGACGTGGAGTTATAACCGACATATATTCCCCGTCGCTTCTGAGGTCCAAATTTTGAACGCCTTATCGGCTCAATTAGAACATTGACTAGGCACCCAAACACGCGTAAATGTGAGATGTCAGGCTCACATCCAGTAACCAGCTGGTACGCGGAAAGTGGTTGGGTGGCCATGGGCCTCAGACGGACCAAATTTGCAGCGTGCAAAATTGCATAGCCCTATGCAGATAGTGGGAGTTTGGTGCGCATAACCAAGGTCCGCGCTATCACTTGCAGTCGCTTTATAAAAGCTTCTGCTGGGCCATTTTGGGTATGAACATACGCAACAGGATGTTCAAGATTTATTCCCAAAGTCATGCAATAGTCATTGAAAGTCTTCGATGTAAACTCCGCGGCATTATCAAGTCTAATAGACTTTATCGGATAATCCGGATGGTTAGCTCTTAACTTAAGGATCTGGGCGAGGAGTTTAGGAAACGCTGCGTTTCGGGTGGACAATAACACTACGTGTGACCATCTAGTCGATGCATCAACCAAAACCATGAAGTATTTAAATGGTCCGCATGTTGGTTGGATTGGTCCACAAATATCTCCATGAATTCTCTCAAGGAATTGAGAAACTAATCTCGTAGGTTTCACATGGAGTGGCTTGAGATTCGTCTTCCCAATCGAGCAAGCTTGGCATAGGCTTTTCGGATTCAATAATGCTAAGTCTACTACCAAATGCTTACAACCCTCTTACAACCACTCACCCATTTGCTGACATGTGGGTCATGGCCCACATGTCAGCAATGGGTGAAGGTTGTAAGAGGGTTGTAAGCATTTGGTTGTAACTGTAGCATTACTCTTTCGGATTTATAACAAAATTCTTTCCTCCAAGAGGATGCCTATGTGATGCATTCATAGTGCGAAGCATCGTATTTTGACCCGAATGACCCAGCCGGTCATGCCATAGCATAAAAGTCCTCTCATCAACTGGCGCTCGGCGAATGATGAGATTACTCTCGATGTGTTGTATCGTAGTGAGATACAAACCACTTGAAAGACTTTTCAACTTCTCCATGATACACTTTTGGCCGTACTGAGTGGAGGTAATGAAAAGATACTCGAAGCCATATTCTCGAGCAGTTTCAACATGAAATCCGTTTTCTCGAATATCCTTAAAACTCAGTAAGGTACGACTGGACCTTGGAGAATATAAGGCCTCTGATACTTCAACGGGAGTACCATTGGACAACGAAAAACGAGCTTTGCCAAAACCTTGAACAAGGGTTGAGGGTCCCGAAATGGTTGTCACTGAGGTTACTTTAGGCGTATAGGAGATAAAGTATGATTTATCTCTCAAGATAGTGTGAGTCGTTCCACTATCAACCAGACAATCTACTGCCCCATGGTCCATGCCTATAAGTAAAGAAAATTAAAGTTTGTCACACGTTTGAGGAAAGTGCTCGAAATAGAACTTTAATTTATCGAGAAAATTGAAAATACAAACCACCAAAAGTTTTATGACTTAAATCAAATATAGAGAGATAATGGAGATTCATTCTTCCATTTCTGCTACAAAATCGGGGGTCTCAAGATTTAGATTTTCGCACTCGTTGACCAGATTTGCTTCGGCCCGGCGCCCCTTGTGATAGTTATTAACTTCTTGGGGGGTCGCCCTACAAGTCCGTTGCATATGACCATAAGCACCACATTTGTAGCAGAGAGTAGGCGCTTGGCCTTCCACTCTCGCTTTGGGACGACTGGCTCGTTGGTTCTTACCATGAGACTGCCTAGGAGTCAAAGGTCCTTGGTTCTTGTTAGAACCTCGCTTTGGATGGCGAGACTTAAACTCGCCTCTGTTCCTTGGCTGGGACGACTGGCCCTTGTCTCGTTTCCACCGTGGATTTGGTCCACGGAGAGCGTTTGTATCAGGCATTGGAATTGCCTTTGTTCCAGCAGGACGAGAATTGCTGTTTCTCATTAAAATGAGACTGTTCTTCTCGTCTAGTAAAAGCTGGGTGATGAGCTCGGGAAACTTGGTGAACTTAGACTGACGGTATTGCTTTTGGAGCAAGTTGTCAGTGGAAGAAAATGTGGTGTATGTTTTCTCCAATAAATCACTGTCGGTTAATATCTCACCGCAGTATTGGAGAAGTGATCGAATCCTGCAGACTTTATTGTTGTAATCAGTTACACTCTTGAAGTCTTGGAAGCGCAGGTTCAACCAGTCATGGCGTGCTTCAGGTAGCCATATGATCTTCTGGTGGTCGAAGCGCTCTTTCAGAGAGTCCCATAGCGTCTTCGGCGAGGAGATTTCAATGAACTCCGCCTTCATAGCGTCAGATAAATGCCTGCGGAATAGAATCATCGCTTTGGCGTTCATTGAGCGAGTGACTTCCACTTCACGCTCTTCCTCGTTATAGATGACGTCCAAGAGGCCCTGCGCATCTAGATGGTTCTGGATGTCTTGCGTCCAGTCCAAGTAGTTCTTGCCAGAGGCTTCAAGGATGGGAAAATCAATCTTGATCGACATTTTTCTACAACAGGAGAAAAAATCTTGATCAGTCAACATATAAAACGACAGGTTTATATGGATTTGGTTTGTATAAGCAACAACAAACAATCGTCAATAAAACCAACAGTTTTGAAAAAACAATTTTTGTTTTAAAACTTTTTCTTATATCGATCGACGGGCCGATATAGAGAGTTCAATTAGTTTCTTGTAAAAATGCATAATTATAAATACAATTTGAGCAACAAAAAAAAATATTCGGTCAACCCCTTTCAGTAGCTCTACGTGATTATAACCAGGCGGGAAAATGAGGGAGGAGGGTCACCGAGGACCTCTTAAGAACCAAGCCCCAAGTTCTTTCTGACATCATACCCAAATAGGTGAGCCTATTCGGAGAGACTTCGTAATTTTTTTTTTCAAATGTAAGAATAAATAAGATTTTTCAAGAAATTCACACTATTTGCGAACTGTGCAAAATAGGTGAAAATTTAGTGCGTGCTCAAAATGAGCGTTGCCTTTGAAAAATTATTAGCCAAAAAGGTTATTTTTGGAGGCCCAAATTTGGCGGTGCCAGAATTTGTTTATGTAGCCAAGACAATTTTTCAATTTCCACGCCATTACGCTAAAAAAACATACAACATAAGTAGGCAACAACACACAAAAGAATTGGTGCCTAAGCAAACGGCACCAAAAAAAATGTCAACTATTTTTCCGACGTCTAATGAAGCGACGCAAAAAAAATAGCGAGAAAAAAAAATTACAATTTTTACTACCCATCTGTTACAATAATTTACTGAGTAACATAAAGAAATTGCTACTGAGGCGCTCGGCAGGACGCAGATGGCACTGAGGTGCTCGCCGGGGCTCTCCAAATCCATCATTACCAAAAAATGTTAGCCTCTAAATTTTCTTTTTCAACATGAAAATTTGCTATCAAAAATTTATTTCCTCAGAAATTTATTATTTTTTTTTTTTTGAAAAACAAGATTAGTATTACAAACAGTAAAGACAAACAACAAGTAATGTAGAATTGGACAAAAGAAAAAAAAAACTTTTATTTTCCTCTTTTTTTTTTAATGTTAAAAAAAACTTTGCCAAGTCACTTTCACACCCAGAAAATAACTGAAGAATTGAAAGGTTATGCAAAAGGATAGATAATGAAAACTTGAAAGATTGCAAAATCTGAATCATGAAATTTTCTTCCGTAACTTAAAGTCCATCCATTTGAACTATAAAGACCCAATATTCAACAAGTATATATATGTTTTATAACAAGTATATATATTTAAGATTGGGAAGATTTATGAAATGCCCAAAAACTAAAAAAGTTTTATGTAAAACCCACCGCTAAAAAAACTTTCATCGCGTGCCCAGAATTAGAAAAACTTATCCAAAGCGGGTTCCAAATGACCCTTTTGCCCTTCCTTTTAATTTATTGAAAACACCCACGAAACTGCTCTTAAAAAAAAGTTTCGATACTTCATCTTCTTCCTTACGCTGCTCACTTTCGAATCTAGGTTTTCTCCTCAAAAATCTTCAAAAACTCGTCGAAAAATTTCGGAAAGACTGGGACAAACGACAAAAATGCTAAAACGGAGGTCCAAACATCATTTTTTGCGAATCTAAAATTTCGGAAGGCCGTCTAACGGTGAAGCGGTTACTTTCAGTCTCCTCGACGATACGCTCATTTTGCGACAAACGGGACCTCGTTTCGACCTCCCAGTCAAAAGTTATGGCCCTCCAAAGTTTCAGCTGACCATAAAATGCAGGAGAATGGCCATTCTCCGTGTTAGAACACGAAAAATGTTAATTTCACATGAGGGTGGTCATTCTCCGTATTAGTAACACGGAGAATGGCATTCTCCGTCTTAATTTACACGGAGAATGACCGTTCTCCGTGTTAGTGACATTCTCCGTCTTAATTAAGACGGAGAATGTCATTCTCCGTCCTGAAAGTTACACGGAGAATGGCCATTCTCCGTCATAATTTAGACGGAGAATGGTCATTCTCCGTCTTAGTTTACACGGAGAATGGTCATTCCAGTGTTAAAACGCAAGAGAATGACCATTCTCCGTGTTAGAAACACGGAGAATGCCATTCTCCATGTTAAATAAAACGGAGAATGTCATTCTCCGTGTTAAATAAAACGGAGAATGACATTCTCCGTCTTAATTTAAACGGAGAATGTCATTCTTCGTGTTAAATAAAACGGAGAATAACATTCTCCGTCTTAATTTAAACGGAGAATGGCCATTCTCCGTGCTACATTAAGACGGAGAATGTCATTCTCCGTTTTATTTAACACGGAGAATGACATTCTCCGTTTTATTTAACACGAAAAATGGTCATTCTAGTGTTAAAACGCAGGAGAATGACCATTCTCCGTGTTACTAACACGGAGAATGCCATTCTCCGTATTAAATAAAACGGAGAATGTCATTCTCCGTGTTAAATAAAACGGAGAATGACATTCTCCGTCTTAATGTAGCACGGAGAATGGCCATTCTCCGTTTAAATTAAGACGGAGAATGTCATTCTCCGTTTAAATTAAGACGGAGAACGGCAAATAAAACGGAGAATGGCATTCTCCGTGTAATTTAGTTTTTTTTCATGAACAAAGAGTTTCGTTCTTCTTTCAAAACGATGATAATTCTGATGGAAAAGAAGAAGAAAGATATTCTCTCCACAATTGACCTAATTGTCGGAAAACTTCAAATGTCTCCACGATGAAGATGAAGATGATGATGATGATGATGATGACGAGCGATGATCTGAGTTCGACTGAAGAAAAGCACACCGAACTACGAACGATCTTTGCGATCTCTGCTGAAGATGAGAGCAATAGAATTCAGATTTCCAGTGAAGAAGAAGAAGACGAAAATCACAATCCAGATCTGAGTTTTTTGAATTCAAATACATATAGATGATCAATTCGCGCGGAGGGGTAGTTTCGGTATTATAAAAATAGCAGTTTCTAGCGGGTGGCATCTAAAAGGGAATCTTGGAATATTTAACGTGAAAATACTTAATTCTGGGTATTTCATAAAACTTATCCAGCGGGTGGACATTTCATAAAAGTCCACCCCGAAATTGGGTTTCTCAGCAATTTCCAGTTTAAGATTCTGGTCAATGAACTCTTATCAGAATAAAAATATTCGTTACTGAAGTCCAGAAGGATTCTTAAGATTATTAAATGAACTTCCGAAACTCTGAAGTATATATATGTTTTTTTTTTCAAATTATTAAATATTCGTTACTGAATCATGAAATATTCTGGTCAATGAACTCTGGTCAATGAACTCTTATCAGAAGAAAATGGAATAAAGATCCAGAAGTCCCGAAGGATAAAAAATTTCAACTTTAAGACCTATGAAATCTTTCAAAAAAACAGAACTACACAATGCATCCAATCTATAGAAAAGCATAAAATTTCTGTAGGCATCTTAAAAAAAAATACCTTTCTTACCGTACGGTGGAAGGAGGTGAGAAAACAATCGGTACGTCGGGTCTCCGGCGTTGCACGAGCAAAGTGCTGATAACGTGTCGTAAGGCAAACGCTCAAACACACGGAGACGAAACTTTCTCGTATATTATCAACCACAAGTGCATCTTACAAGCTATCCCAACCTCTCTTTATATAGGGAGAGAGGTTGGGGGTTATGAAGAAATGAATGGCCAAAGGTCATGTAGGTTATAAGGAGATGAAAGGTGAAAAGCCATATGAGTTACAATAGAATGAATTTTCTTTTGTTTTGTTCTCAATTTAACTGATAAGCAATCTTTTCTAGTAATTTATTCCATCTAACAAATTGATAGAACTTCCTTAGTTCATAATTGACACTTTTTATATATATTAAGTTCATAGTTGACTCCTTGTGATCACTAATCACACAAGCTCTTCTTATGTGTTTATTTCCATTAGTTCCTTTATTTTAGACAACTGGGGATGTAACTCTTGTTTTGTTCATTACAGAGTGAAATTGATTTGCTAGGGAAATATCAGCAGGCAAATATAATTTATCTTCGCCACACTTGTATAAAGAATGGACGCAGGCTGAACTATTTTGTAACCTTGTACATTCATTTTAAGACTGCCACATTCATTTTAAGATTACATGATGGTTACTTAGTAGTTCGTATGGTTTGCTTTAAAAAAAAAGTTCTACAGATTTCGTAAAATTAAAATTTGATATAGGCTGGAATTGTATTTTATTCAAAATCTGGAGCTGTATTTGAAAAAAATTGGAGTAAAACTTCAAATTACATTGATAAAGGCTTTGTTGTTGTATTTGTAAATTTTGTGATTATTTGTATTAAAAAAAAATCTTAAATGGGCTGACTTAAAAAGTATATTGGCTGATCCATTATGAAAAGGCCTATCATACCGAATAAACCGAATGGAGTCATGGACCACGAATGGCTTGGTTTCGGTTCGGTTGTCTAAATTTCGGTTTTCGTTCGGTTTAAAGATATTTTTGGTTCAATCTAATCGACCAAATGCTCACCCCTAGTATAGCTTACTTAGGTTGAGTTTAGAACTGCTTATTAGTTGTTTCTGTTTTAGTTTCTTAAACAACGGAAGAAAGTTGTTTGGTACAACTTATTAATTTTTTTGTTGGAAATCAACTCAATTTTGAGACATCTCTTAACAACTTACAACGTGTTGTCAAAAGTTACTTCTGCTCTCAGTTTTTAAAAAGAAGATCAAAATAAACCTTAATGCCATTAAAATATTATAGTGGATCTATACAATTATATTGACCAAGTCACTAAATCTGGACCCCCTCTTTTTCCCTCGAGAGTGAAAAGAATATGCATCTAGGTCCTTTATCTGCACCCATACCTCTAAACGTAACCCTAACTCTCAACGTCACCAAAACCTTTAGGGGCGTTTGGTACGCGGTATTTTTTTTAATTTCCGGAAAAATTTAATATAGAAATCTATTATCACGTTTGTTTGGCTTATAAAAAATTTATTCTCGAAAATTATAAATATCCGGGTAAATAGTTTACCCACAAAACATGAGAATTCTATCCCTTGAGAATAGGTGGATTTTTTTTTTGGCCCGGGCAAAAAAAAAAAAAAATTGTCTAAACTTTTTTTTTTCTTTTTTGATCAATTTTGATTAGTTTTGAACATTTTTTCTTTTTTTGTCGTTTTTATCGTTTTTTGTCATTTTTTGTCATTTTTACCAATTTTTTGTCGTTTTAAGCGATTTTTTTGTCGTTTTTTACCCAATTTTTGTCCTTTTTGTCGCTTTTTTTGTCAATTTTTGTCGTTGTTTTTACCGATTTTTAGTCGTTTTTGTCGCTTTTTGGTCGTTTTTGCCATTTTAACCGATTTTTTGTTATTTTTTGTCGTTTTTGCCGCATTTTGATTTGTTTGTCGTTTTTACCGATTTTATGTCGTTTTTGTCGTGTTTTGGTTATTTTTTTCGTTTTTACCCTTTTTTTATTATTGTTTGTCGTTTATACATTTTTTGTCGCTTTTTGGTCATTTTTGTTGTTTTTACCAATTTTTTGTCGTTTTTCATCGTTTTTGTCGCTTTTTGGTCATTTTTGTTGTTTTTACCGATTTTTTGTCGTTTTTACCTTTTTTTTTTTTTTTTTCGTTTTTACTGATTTTTTGTCGTTTTTACCGGTTTTTTTTATATTTGTTCATTTTTTTTCGTTATTGTTATTTTTTATTTTTTTCGGGAATATTTATATTGTCACCAAACATGGGAATGTAATTTTTCAGGAAATTTAATTCCTTGGAATTTGATTTCCGGGAATATAGAATTTCCGGCTATATAGTATTCCGCATACCAAACGCCTCCTTAAGTCGAAAATCTTTAAGTGGCTACGTTCCGTCGAGGAGAGTTGTCCTCTTCTATGTAATATCGAGATGGTGCACATAGGCCAACACATTAGTATATGGTAGAGAGAGGGTCATTACTAAAAGAAGATATTAGCAACTCCAAATTTTCGTCTCTAAAGCCAAAAAAAAATATCGCTAAAGACATTTAGTGACATAATCGACAACAAAAATTAAGAGTCGCATATTTGCTAGTCACAGAAGAAAATATGTCATTGTTGTGACATCACAAAGGACGTCGCTAAACGTCGTCAATATCATAATGAATAATAATGCCCAATGGAATCGCCAATACAACGACAAATCAACAACATATGACGACTCATCATATTGATAATATTGTAAAGTTTGCCATATTAGCAATATGAGCGATGTTTAGCAATGTTCAACGACGCAGGTATTTTCCAGTTAGTAATGCCATAAGGCGTCGTTAAACATCGCTAATATTCCAATTAGTGACATCATTAGTGACGTTATCGATGTCATAATATCTTGTAGTAACGCGTATGTCGCTGAATACATAAAATAAAAAACAAATGGCCTCTGATTCAATATCCTAGAATAGAAACACAGAGACAATATATCATAGAATATAATCACCAAACTGAATCAAATTACCACATAAGAAATAACGAATCAGAAACTATGACACATAATTTCATAATCTCATAAAAATCTGTTACAACAACATCCGGTACAACAGTGATGAAATAAAATATCCAACTAGGGCTGATACATAATCTCATAAAGATTTGTCCAAACTAGGAGTGATAGTGGTGTGGAGAACTCGTACAAAGCTGCACAACGATCTAGTCATTGGTGTCCTGTGTAAGCTACACTGACGGTGGAGGCGATGTCGACATTGACGACGCTGGTGGACGATACTGTTCTAACTGCAATAATCTAGCACGGTAGGAATCTATGGAGAAGAACAATCTACTAGTGCTTTCTGCGAATGACTCATCCAGTAAAAGCTACGACCCCCTTAGCTCCGTAAAACTATGCTCCATAGACTGGGCCAAGTTCGTAATATTGTGTTGTGTCACTAGGTCAACTCCATAAATGGCCCTCCGTCGACTGGGTGAGCTCCGCAATATTGCGCTCAAGCTCCTCAAAACGTGTTATGAAGGCCGACTCGTTTGGCGGTGGCTCCCTTTGTGATATACTCTAGGACAAGTCGTCTTGAAGAGAAGCAATATGTCGCTTAATGGCCTCATATCACATGCACACAAGTCGTCTTGAAGAGAAGCAATCTGTCTGAATGTCGACGTCTCTACTAATGTCGCTAAAGAAAGAACTTGGGTTAAACTTCATTCGTAAGATAATCCATTTAATGTATCTCCATACAAGCATAATATTGTTAGACTTTGATCCATGGTAAACAGAGACCGTAGACCATTTAAATGTAGATCTTTTGAACAAGAGCTTCTAAATGCAGTAGGGAGATCTTTTGAACAAGAGCTTTTGAATGTAGTAGAGAATGGATGTTTGATTGTAGGGAGAGAATGATTTTTTGTGTATGTAGAGAATAGAAAATTGTTTGATGTGGTGTTCTAGAGGAAACGCTGAAATTTATAGAGAAATTGACCACTAGCCGTGACAAACACCCACTAGCTGTTATAAACACCCATCAGAACCCTGCTCAATTTTAGCTAGACCGTCTGGCAAAAATTGAACTAGCATCAATTCCACCGATAATGTTCTATGTCATCCAATTTTTGTGAACTAATTTCTCCTCTTCCTATTTGTAAGAAATTTCTTTTGCGTACGATAAAATTTTCTGTAAATTATACCATTCCATCAAAAAAACATAATTTCTTGTCAAAAAAACTATAAAAAGTTCCATTTCCTAAGAGAGAAGGTTGATGGAAATATACTTAGCGTTCCGTGGTGTGGAAATAGTCGTATATTGTGCAAGCTAGAGTTAGTGTAGCAGTTAGCGGGGAAGAGACATGAGGTGCTGCAGAAGGTGACAGATAGAGCAGCGAGCACAAATGGCTTCAAGCATGGACTTCCCTTCCTGCAAGAAAACACACCATGTGTGCTCACTCTCTTCTGTCAACCCATGCACTGTGATCAAATGAAGCCCATGTCTCTTCCCTAGCTAGCTTGCTTGCTCACACACATGCAAACACGTTGATATTGCAAACAAACCTGATGCATGCATGCATGTACGTAGCACAAACAACAAGGAAGATGTATTGCTCCCTTCGACTTGGTGAGAGCTAGCTAGCTAGCTAGCCATTTGTAAAGATCTTAGAGTTGAAGGCATCGATTCAATTGTTTGTATAAGGAGAACATGGAAGAGCTTGCTGACATAATATAGGCGGAGAGAGAAGGGCTTTGTTCTTTGTCCACTTCTAATGGAATAAATGTACTTGTCATGGTGGTAATAAAATATAATTATAATTATTCCAACATTTCTTCTCATTCACTTTAGTTGTGTGAGAAAGGTTTGAACGAATCCCCTTCTAATACCAATTACAGTTCGACAGAAATAATAGGAACTCACAATAATAACTTATAATTATAATGCGTGTACAATTTTTTTTATTTACGCTCTTAATTTTTTTTATTTTGACACTTTAAAAAAAATTAAAAAATGAGATACATGTAATCCAACGATTCATAATCGAATTTAAAAAAATTAAGAACTCATGACTTCCTTGAGGATTTTGTACCAATTGACCACGTATCGGTTAGTCCCAACGAGAATCACAGCACCCAATTGAGAATCCCAAGATCGCTTGACTGAATTTATAAATGAAGTGCTTATTTACATGCGACCTAAACTTCAAGGCCTCCTTGGAAGGATGGGACAATAGCCACATTCCAGAGTTTACGGAAAAGAAATATATTATTGTGGTTGACTGAATACATCAGTCGTAGACAAATTTCTTCCGATGCTCCATCTTGAAAGGGCCAGTTTCACTCCGCTCAGGATTTCGATGCCACGACCTTCGATTCCATTCTTCTATCAAAGATAGTTTCATCAATTCGTACAAAAGGATTTTTTGAAAGAATTGCAATAGGAAGGAAAAATTACGACAATTTGTAGTTTGTGAAATGCCAACTGTAATGGCATATGGAGTCAAACGTCAACTCCCATAATGCAGATAATTGGGCACCAACTTCCATTACGTCTCAGAGGCTGGAGAGTGAGACACCAGCAGTAGTATGCAAATTTATGTCTATAACAGCAAGTTAATATTCCATGTTCTATACAGCAACTTGACGACAAAATAATTACTCTATTATATCTTGGTTTTTTTTTTTTTTATTATCATTAACAAATTTCATGGCATAAAGAACTAGACATACAACATCAATTCATTAAGTGTGAAGGTAAATGAGAGAATGATCAAAACCACCAACCTTGAAGAAACATCTATCTATCTCGGCCGAGCAGATCTTTGAATTATATCTCTTCATTCATGCAACCAAGTCCAAACGGCTATTCGATCCAACAAGCCATCTCAATGCACCATGGGAAGCACGGCATTACAACTACCACCAAATATGTATAGGATTAGGAAACATGTGGAATATTGTGTTTAACACACGTGATGAAATATTAGAGTAGTTGGTCTTCTTGTTTGCGTTGTCCAAATTAGTACCATACACTTTTATGTGTATAACGAATCAAGTGCTACAACCTTCAAGTTTATCCAAACGGCAATACAAAGAACTTGTGATCGATTTCTCTGCCATAGGAGTTTGAAGTGGATGTAATTATGCTCAACACAGGCAATCCAACAGGGACCATAATTTCGGTCAGAATAATCGAAATTTTGGTACAACTATTAATTGAAAGGACTGACAGGATTATATAGAGAGAAGAGCCAAATCTTTTACAACAAAGACTGCCAGAGAAGGACAAGTGGTCGCACATGTTACAGATAGAGCATGGACAGTTGCCGGTCAGATATCTTGGGCTTCCACTATCGGTCACGTACGCTCGGGATGTTGATTGCCATGGGTTGACACAGTATACGTTCAAGCAAGATTGGAGGGATGTCAGTCTGGAGGGATGTCAGTCGCAATTGTTCTCATTTGGCGGAAGAATAAAACTTGTTCTCTCTGTAATTCTAGTTATAACAACATACTAGATGCATGCGTTATATCTCTCCGACAAAACTATAACGAAGATTGAGAAACTCTGTGCAAAATTTGTATGGAGGGGCGGAATGCACTCTATAAGTTGGGGGGACTTGAGTCGGCCAAAGGACGAAGGCGGATCGGGCTTATGCTCCCTACAAACACTCCGACAAGTTGCACTGCACAAATTGGCGTGGCGTTTGTTAGAAGGCAAATCTCTGTGGGCTAGATGGACGAAAGGAAGATATCTGGCTAATGCTAACTTTTGGGAGCAAGAGATAAATAACAATTTTTCAGTGACATTCAAGAACATACTTAGACTGCGAGCTAAGTTAAAACGAAAATTGAAGAGAGAACACAAGCCTTTTGGACCCATGGCTTAATCAGCAAAGTATAGTAGACCGAATGGGATGGCCAACATATGAGCTAGCAAGATCATTGGAGCCGCTGTCATCACTCATACATGAAGGTGTGTGGAGACCAGCAGCACACCCTGTGGGGCGCTGGTTTGCGACGTAAATTGCAGCTATCCCAATTGACGTGGAGGCTCAGGAGGATATATGGATATGGGACGGAACTCCCGATGGCAGTTTCTCTACTCGGGCTATACACGAGCTGGTGCGTCACCATGGCCCGAAGGTGGACTGGACAGAGGTACTTATATGGATGAAGAGTGGCGCTATGAAGATGAAGCCCTGCCTCTATAAAGCGATACACGATAGATTACTGTTAGATTGTTAGATTATATTTGTAATGTAAATATGGCCCATAAGTCTAACTGTAGACACTATATATATTGTACCAAATCCTAGCAATGAGAACAAGGTATTATTATTTCCTACATGGTATCAGAGCCTCCAGAAAAACCCTAGCCGTCATATTCCCATACGCGCCCCCGACGCTGCCGATCCGGCCGACCCCTACGCGCCCGATCCGACCGTGCGCCGACTTCGCGCCAGCCTGCGCCGCCTTCCCGCGCCGACTGCGCGCCCTCTCGCGCCGATTCCGCGCCGCTTTCCCACGCCGACCGCGCGCCCTCCCGCGCCGATCCGCCGATCCGCCGCTGTACGCGCTAGCCTTACGGCCTGATCGTACGCGGCCGATCCGCCCGGCCTGCTCCCGCGCCGATCCACCGATCCGCCGATCCGCCGCCGTACGCGCCAGCCTTACCGCCTGACCGTACGCGGCCGATCCCGCGACGATCCCGCGCCTGACCCCGCCACCGACCCAGACCCCTACGTGCCAGATCCGGCGCCCCGATAGCGGCCGGTTCGCCGCTCGTTCGACCGATCCGTCGGCATTGTACTTTTTTTTGTACACCCGACTTTGGCGATGGCTGATGATGCTGCGTCCAGCTACTCCATCGCGACTGGGGGTGGTGGTGCACACAACCCCAATTATCCTAATCCGAAGGATCCATATTTTCTGAGTTCTGCTGATCAACCAGGAAATATCATTACTCCTATTGTTTTTCGTGGACCGAACTATGCTGAGTGGTCTCGGTCGATACGTCTCTCACTGATCTCTAGGCGAAAGATCACCTTTCTGGAAGGTACTGAAATCAAACCTGTTAATGATGCTAGTAAATTGCTTGATTGGAGATGTGTGCAAGCATTATTGGTTCAATGGGTTCTTAATACCATTGATCCGTCTCTGAAGAAATCTTTGCCGTACTTTAAGGAGGTTTATCCATTGTGGAACTTGTTGGAGAAAAGGTTTGTTGTTAGCAATGGCACTCGGAAGCAACAAATTAAGGTAGCTTTGGCCGAGTGCAAACAGACGGCGTCGATGTATGTGGAAACCTACTTTGGAAATTTGCAGTCTTTATGGGATGAACAAGCTGCTTATTTTCCATTGCCTATTTGTACCTTTGGTGAACTTGCTGCAAAGCTACAGGCTATGAGAGATGAAGACCACTTTCAGGACTTTATGTATGGGTTGAATGCTGAGTTGTATGGTCATTCCCGATCTAATCTTCTGGCTCAGGATCCTCAGCCAAGTTTAGATCGGGCATACCAGGCAGTCCGTGAGGAGGAGGATATGCAAAAATCTCAGGTACAATCTGCTACTGAGGAGGTGATGGCGCTTGCTATCAAGACTTCATCTCGTATTTCTACTACTTCTAATAGTAGAACCTCAGATTCTAGGGACAAATCAGGTATGATCTGTACTCATTGCAAGAAAACAGGTTATGATGTTTCAACTTGCTTTGCCAAGATTGGCTATCCAGAGTGGTGGAAGACTCGTCCTTGGCGTGAGGGCGGACGTGGTGCTGGTGGTGGCAGAGGCCCGGTACCACAACAGAGACGTGATGAGGGACGTGGTGCTGGTGGCGCAGGGGTTGTTCATCATGTCGTCGCTGCTGGTCATGGTGTCCCTGCTGGTCTTGCTGGAAGTTCGGCGAATAATGCATGGAGGGTATCCTTCACCACTCTCAGGTGAACAATGGCAGAAACTGATGAGCTTGCTGGGTAACAACAATCCTTCCAACCCTGGTCCTTCAAACTCTGATCGTCTGATGGGTAAGAATTCTTCTGTCCCTTGGATATTCGATATTGGGGCTATTCTTCATGCAACAGGTTCTCGTGATTGTTTAGTTGATTGCTTTGAGGGCCTTGTCTGTCCTGTGACTTTTCCTGATGAGAGCACTATTGAGGCTGTTCTAAGAGACAAAGTATTTTTGACTGCTTCATTGGTGTTGACGAATGTTCTTTATGTTCCGACATTGACTTACAATTTGATCTCTGTCTCACAATTGATTGGTGCCAGAAATTATGATATGTTATTTACTCCTGATTTGTGTTTTGTCCAGGACCGAAGTACGAGGATGGTGATTGAAGCAGGTGAACAAAGGGGTGGACTTTACTTCTTGGGGGCGGTTCCAGCTTTCTTGGCTTCGGTGATCATGGCATGCAAAGAGAGTGATTCCGAGGTTTGGCATAGTAGACTAGGGCATCCTTCAGATAAAGTAATACATACTTTACCTTTTCTCTCTGGTAGTAGTGTGTTTTTCCATAAATCTTGTGATATTTGTCATCAAGCTAAACAGACTCGTGATGCTTTTCCTGATAATAGTAGTCGTGCTTTGAGATGCTTTGAACTTATACACTGTGATCTGTGGGGACCATATCGTGTTCCGTCATCTAATGGAGCACGATATTTTTTGACTTTGGTGGATAATTTTTCTAGAGCTGTTTGGGTTATTTTATTGAAGGATAAGTGTGCTGTTTATTCTATGTTTCGTAAATTCATTGCTATGGTGAAGTGTCAGTTTGGGGCTGATATACGTCGTGTGCGGAGTGATAATGGCACTGAATTTAATTGTTTACGAGATTATTTTTCATCTCAAGGTATATTGTTCCAAATATCCTGTGTTGGGACACCTCAACAGAATAGAAGGGTGGAAAGAAAATATCGACATATTTTAAATGTAGCCCGGGCATTGAGATTTCAGGGTTCTCTTTCTGTGGATTTTTGGGGGGAATGTGTTCTGGGTGCATGTTATTTGATAAATAGAACATCTTCTAGTATCTTGCAGTTTAAGTCTCCTTATGAAGTTTTATATGGTTCGGCTCCTTCGTATGATCATCTACATATTTTTGGTTGTCTGTGCTATGCGTATGATTTGAAATCCCGAAATAATAAATTTGCTAGCAGGAGTAGAAAATTATCTTTGTTGGGTATCCCCTTGATAAAAAGGGATAGAAACTGTATGATTTGGAGACTGGTGAATTTTTTATGTCCCGTGATGTCACTTTTTATGAAAAGAATTTCTTGGGTGTGGCTCTGCTAGCGAGATGTCTTCTGCGACACGTCATACATCTGTTGGGGTGCCGAGAGACGATATCGAGGTTTTTGGGATGGTGCCGGCTGCGGTTGCTGAGGCCGAAGTGGTTGCTGGCGGCTCGGCACCGAATGGCGAGGATGCACAGGTAGCAACAGAAGTATTGACAGGAGAGTCTGCTGGGGGTGATGTGGGTACTACTGATGATACATGGGATACAGTGTTGCCAGAGGTGCCCGATGAGGTAGTATTGAGAAGAGAAATGAGAAAAAAATCACAGCCAGTGCGATTACAGGATTTTATAACGAATGCTGTTCGAAGTAAAGGTCCCCCCTTCACCACAGTTCATCTGTTCCCGTCACTTCCTCAGGTACTTCGTATCCTCTAACACAATTTCTAAGTTATGACATATTTACTGCTGGACACAGAGATTTTTTTGCAGCTATAACTGCAAGTGTTGAGCCTACTTCATATAGCCAGGCCTCGCGAGATTCAGGCTGGCGCGAGGCTATGCAAACTGAAATACAGGCTCTGGAAGATAATAAGACTTGGAGTATTATCGATTTGCCTCCTGGGAAGAAAGCATTGGGAAGTAGATGGGTGTACAAGATAAAGTACAACTCCGACGACAGTGTTGAGCGCTTAAAGGCACGGCTAGTTGTGTTCGGTAATCATCAGGTCGAGGGGATCGACTATTCAGAGATATTTGCCCCGGTAGCTAAGATGCCTACAGTTCGGGCATTTTTGGCTGTTGCAGTTGTGAGAGACTGGACTTTACACCAGATGGATGTGCACAATACTTTTCTTCATGGCGATCTGACAGAAGAAGTGTATATGAAGTTGCCGCCAGATTTTTCGCATAGTGAACCTAATAAAGTGTGTCGCCTGCGTAAGTCTCTATATGGATTGAAACATGCACCACGTTGTTGGTTTGCTAAGCTTACTGCTTCCCTGATATCCTATGGATTTATTCAATCCCATTTCGATTATTCCCTTTTCTCTCTTTTTAAAGGAAGGTAGAGTTGCATGTTTTGATCTATATGGATGATATGATTGTGTCTGGTAATGACTCAGGTGCTTTAGATGCTTTCAAAAAGTACCTTAGTTCTTGCTTTCACATGAAGGGCCTTGGTGTGTTGAAGTACTTTCTTGGCATAGAGGTGGCTTGGAGTGCGGAAGGCATTTCCTTGTGTCAAAGAAAGTATGCTTTGGACATCATTTCAGAATGCGGCTTGATAGGGTCTCGACCTGCTGGCTTTCCCATGAAGCCCAATCACAAGCTGGCAGAATCGACTAGTATAAAGATGACGGATGCAGAGCCTTATCGGAGGCTGGTTGGGAGGTTGATTTATCTATCATTTACTCACCTTGACTTAGCCTATGCTGTGCATATCTTGTCTCAATTCTTACAGGAGTGTCACGACCCGCACCCGGATATACGGGTACGAATACATGGGCCACGCCCAGCCTACGCCGCAGTATCGACGGTAGAGCGCTGTCAAGTATACTATACTAACTACAACATCTAAAGATCCATAACTAGAAATGTACTCGTGTCACATCACAAAAACTAAGGAAGATAAGACAAGAAATAATAACAATATCACTAGAACAACTAGAATCTACAAGGATCATAAGACAGGAAAATAAAGAAGGAACAACAAACTAACTAAGGATAACTACCAGACAACTCACATAGAAGAATAGTGAGATCCACCTCAGCTAGCAACATCATGAAGTCCAATACTAAGGGCACAACTACTCCTAAAATTTTGTCAACATATCCAGTCAGGATGGAACGAGCACAAATCTCAAATAACAGTTCTAATTAGACGATATTGAAAATGTAGCAGTAAATAGAGAGAATATACAAAAAATCATGAAATGTACATGTGAGTATCATGGCAAGGTAAGCTGTAAATCTAAAGCTAGAACAAGGCAAGTAAAACTGATCATGGCATGTACAAGAATCAAGAATCATCTATCTAAGTATGTGAATACTAGCTACAACATGTGGCCGACTTGGGTCGGCACAAGGTCTAATGATCCGGCCAATCATACGTGGAGTGTAGGATTGGCTATTCAACAAGGTCTACAAGAATAAACAAGGTGGATAATGACCACACATCTACACTAATACTCTCCGTCCCCAACTAGTATAGTGGATCCAACCATGACACATCATGACACGCGATTCTCTGAGAGGGTAGCTAGCCTTCGCAGGAATCGTGTCTATACAATGCACAAGGAACAAGAAAGACTTGCACAAGATATACCATGGAAAGCGAGAAATAACATCTCGTGACGGGATCCAGAGAAATACCAATCTGTGTGAACAATGTGTCAAGAGAACAAGGATATCTACACTAAATACAAGAAACATAGACGATATCATAAAACAGAAATATTATCAGAGAATGTACTCGCCTGCGATCTGGTAGAATATGTCAACTGAGTCCTAGAACAGTGCCTCGAGGACCTATAGGTGGAATACTGTATCAATATAAGGGTTTGGAAGTAAAATCAAGTCATACTAAGTCAAACTAGGTCAAGGCAAGTCAAGGGTTGACTTACAGTTGACTTTTGGTCAACTGGTCAATATTTTCCATAAATAAATTCACTTTATTTATTTTGATTCTGGGAAAATACAACTGTAGAAATCCGATCTAGAAGACGATCGCTTTATCCCTTGGACGATGCGAAGAAGAAAAGCTCTCAAGAATTCGACATCAATTTAGATATTCTGTATATCTGTCCAATGAATGAGAAAAGAACTCTATTTATAGAGTAAAAAATAACTAAAAAGATAACTGTCTTCATAACCTATGCATAGTTGAAAATCTCGCAGGACTTAATCGTACGCAAGGATGATGAGCAGTTACTGGACGTGGCCCATAACTGGCAATCATGCATGAGTCGTGTGTAAGTTACTGGGCACGCATACGAGAGATCCGTAGCATGTCTGCCACATACTCTAATTTGATAATTTGAGATAATAATCCATGCTAACTGGTTGAGGATGAAATCCCTGTTGAGATGAAAAATCCACGCTAACTTACAGCAGAAATACTTAGGCTCAAAATATACGCAGACTTGAAACAGAGGGCTCAGAATACACGCAAACTTGAGGCAGAAGACTCAGAATACATGCAAACTTGAGCCAGGAACACTGAAGTTCAAAATGTACGCAGACTTGAGTCAGAACGGCCAGCTGTCTTGATTCGACGTGCCTCGACTGACACAAAATCTCTGACATTGATTGCTTTGTCAGTCATATTAAATGATGATAAGCTCTTTTTGGTACGCCAACTTGATGAAGACCGAATCTTGTTGAAGAAGATTTCAAAAATCACGCAATAGTCGGCTGAGATCTCTTGAATCCCGTGTATACGTGGCATACGAGGAGACGTTTATTGACTGTCGTGCTGTCAGTCATAATTACAATCTGACAAATGGTGAGCTATCTTTGAGTACCATTTTGAACTCTGCGTACTCTTGAGGAAATGATTTGATAGAACTCAGCGTGTCTTTTAGACATTTTCCTGATAGGCTGTATTAACTCAGCGTGACTATATTTTTGAGGCCTACAAAACCCCCTTCAAAGTTTTCAAAAAATGATAAATTGTTTCGAAATACTTTGAAATCGAGATGAAAAAATGAATTTAGTCATGCTCAAATGATACAGAGAGAGATTTTTTTCCGAGAAGATTGGGCCGTTGGGATTCTGTACGGTTTAGGATCCCGTGAAAAACCCTATATCGAGGCAAATGATTAAGGAATTTGCCGTTTGGACTTCTCTGCGAGTCTATAAAAAGGCCATAAACCACCACTATTTCTTTTACTCGCTTTAGAGAAAGAACTCCACAGAACTCTTCATCGTCTTCCCCGTCTTCTCCTTCTTCTTTCTTAGCCATGGCTCCCAAGATCGATGCTCAAGCTAAGGGCAAGGCCCCTGCAACGTCCTCGCGTGCCACCTCCGATCGACTTCCTCGTTGTGAAACCATTCATCCCCCCATGCAACGTAAGTGTGCTGATAATGGGGGATATGAATTCATGAAGATGAACTCCACATAGAAATCTCTTTAGGATTCTAAGAAAAATGATGCTGAACTTTCGAAATATATCCCCCCTTCTTAGGGCAAAGGATATTTAATAAAGTATGCCCCCTTTTTAGGGTCGGCTATACTTCACATCTTCGTGTTTACGAAGCTCTGTGTTTTACGCAAATGAGCATGGCTCTCATGACTCTGCATGATTTTTCATATGTTGACAGAGATATCGATGTTGAATTATTCACGCAGACTTCTGAGAGCCATCCTCTGGATAGATTAGTCTTGATCTGTCAGCGTATTTTTGTCATTTTCACTTCAGTGTGATTCTGGCAATGATGCGTAACTTTTCTAATCTGTCTAGACTTTGCGTGAATTAATCACATGCGTGATTATTTGATCTTTGCGTAATTCTGGCAACGTATCTGTCTGATTTATGCGTGCCTTATGAAATTTTCTTTGAACACTGCTAAACACGCATAAGGCTCATAGACGTAGATTTTTCTGAAGTCTGCGTGACAAAACATATCTGATCTTTTCTTTTCTTTTCTGTAGTGGACATCCGAAGTGAAAAGGCTGAATATGAAGGATATATGAGCTTTTTATTCAAACATGACTTATCTCATGTAAAGTTTCCTCAATTTGACACTCCTGAAACCAGATTGGTTTTATTGAAGAATCAAGATCACACAACTCTGCTCTGTCTGATAAACGGTGAACCACTCCAGAGTCTTGATTTGGTATTTCATAAGAAACCGGCCTTTCTGTTTGGGGACGCCATAGCACACAAATCACAACCCAAAGGAATCAGGGAGAAAGTTTGTTTCTATTTTGAAGGTGATACGAGGAAAGCCATGTACTGGCCGAAAGTGTCTAGGGGTTTATCCATAATGCGATTCATGCACGCTAGTTACCCAAGAAAAATGTCATGGCATCTAACAGAAAATCAACAAGCGAAGGCGAGCCGAATTATCTATAAGAAAGACGGATTTTATAGTGCTCCAGAGAATCACGTATCTTTATTTCGTAGTTTAAAGTCGGGATGTGTGCCACCAGAAGATTCGTCTCTGTTGATACCATTCAGAACACCTATCTTCATAAATGAATTCATGGCGAATGATAAGGCATTTTATCCCACTGACTCAACGTCGAGGATGATAGGCTTGATGAATCAGGAGAATATAAGGTGGAAGACTCTAGTCCGCTGGGTTCTGGATAAATATGAGAATGATTTGAAGCAGATAAATCTTTATGACGCAATCGTCAATTCTTCTTACAGCTTCAAACCCAATCCATTTTTATTCCTGGCCTTGGTTGAGAGATATAATCACCAGACAGGAACCTTTATGACTCCCAAAGGGGAGATGGGTTTTGCTCTTCACGAGATGGAATACATCTCTCATCTACCCACAGGCACATTGCCATATGAAGAATATGTACCTACAACAGAGGAGCTGAATTTTTTGTCGCAGAAGAACCCGAAAATGGTGTATCTATTCGAAGAAATGATGTGTCATTTTGGCACATGTACTCTTTATTATAAAAATAATAAGGATGAAGCCGGCTGCCATATCCAGAAGTGGATGTCTTATCTGTTCATGAATCGTGACAAAGACGAGAAGAAGATAAATGAAAAGAGGAAGTATCAGATCAATTCCTTCAAACCCCTTTCTGAAAGTGAGATCACCAATCTGCTGGAGAAGTATGATTGTAAAGATTTTACAATCAATGAAGATTGGTATGAATTTAAAGCTGGAACCACTTTCAAGTCATATGTTAGACAAAGTGGAAAACCTTTATCGAAGAAAGGTCATTTAGCTGGATTCCTCTTCCTCTGGCTAAGAAGATTTATTGTTCCTGGTTCTTGCTCTTTGGATAGGATACATAGAGGCGTCATTTTTGTAGCAGTGTGCCTCATGTACGGATACAAGATAGATTTGTTATCAGCGATGACTTGCAGGCTGAATGCAGGTCTTCGAAACTTTGTAACCACCATGATGTCTGATCAAAGGAATATGACCGATCCTTTCCCGAGAATAGAGATGCCATATACTTATTTGTATGGTTGGCTTCTTCTTCATCATGACGGTTTGATACCTCCGGGCGCGGGAGGGAGCATCAGTCTCTTTTTAGAGAAATATGCTGGAGAAACTTTCTGGAAAGTTCATACACTTCCAGAATGCAGAAACATTTTTAACCGAGCATCACATTGGTCAATTCAATGTGTTCCTCCGCCACCAGGTTATGAGAGTATGCCTGTGAATATGATAGATGGAGAGAAAGGTCACAGGCTAAGTGATGTAGCTTTTCAGTGGTTGCAACGAATTCGACCATCTCATTTGGTATATCGTCATGAGGAAATGACGTATTTAGAACCATATTTGCCGAGTCGATTTGCTCGACAGTTCGGATATGATCAACTTCATGTTGGGAATGCCGCTACTTGCCTCTCTGCTCGTGGAGGACTTATCGATGGTGCTCGGGCATGGAGATATTTCACAGCTAGAGATACAAAGGCTGAATTCTCTATGCCGAATCCTTTATCCAAGACGGGAACAAAAATGCTTTACACATATGCCCGTTTTTATGTTTCATCGAGCACTTTTATGCCAAATTTCCATTTGAAGACTTTCGTCGCAGAGGACGACCCAGCTCCGTCAAAGAGGTCGAAGAAGAAAATTATCACTTCACAATTTACCCTGGACCCTGAGGATGAGACTACGGAGGTCGAGCCTTTATATAAAGTATCCAAAGAGCAAATATTTCCTGATGAGGTTCTTCCTCCGATATTTGTGTCCATTTCCAAGAGAAAACGGAGTGATGAATCTGAGACGGTCTCTAAAAAGAGCACTAAATCTCAGACTTCTAAGAAGAAAGGGATTTCAATAACTGCCACTTCATCTC
This sequence comes from Iris pallida, assembly GCA_029216955.1. Lineage (NCBI taxonomy): Eukaryota > Viridiplantae > Streptophyta > Magnoliopsida > Asparagales > Iridaceae > Iris > Iris pallida. The sequence goes on from JANAVB010007798.1 coordinate 12,314,354, forward strand.
TAAGTGGTCTCCCAGTTGATGAAGATGATGTTGCTGATAAAGATGAAGAGACGGATGAAGATGATGCTCCTTTAATAAAAAGGAAATCGAGAGCCAGACTCGTCAAGAGGACTGTCGGAAAAATGAAGGGTAATGAACTTCTGAAAACCATTATGAGCGGAGGTATATTGTCAGAAATCGAAGAAGCAGTTTCTACTGAGAGAACAGAATCTGATCACGCTCATATTTCGGTAACTTTCGCTGAACCAATTGAGGTAGAATCAACTCGATTTCAGGAAACGACTGTCCCAACGACTAGTGGAGTAGCTGCAGAACCCACATTCGATCTTGGGTTAGGTACCACTCCAGAGATAAGGAGAGAGGATATTAACATCCCCTTTGAGCACGGGAAAGAGGGTGTCATTCAGGCATTGGATGATCAAATTGAAGATTCGGAAGAGGAATCAGCAGCCAGGACAGAAGTCAGGGAACAACCAGAAGCTCCATCTTTTCAACCTGTAGAAAAAACTAATCCAGTTGAAGAAACTCAGGTTGAAGAGAACATTCCTTCGGTCAGAGGCGATGAAGATGTGCAAACGTCTGAGCTATTAACTGCTGATGAATTACTGAAGAATGTTTGTAAAGAAATCATTCTTCAAACTAGTATTCTAAAAGCGATTGAATCTATCCAAGCTGCGATGGGAGAAGAAACTGTTGTTGAAACTCAGCCTCTATACATTTCTGCAGTCAATGCTGAGTCTATGGAGATTGAAGCTCAAGAACCTGAGCTTACTAATACTGTTGCTGCTGTTCCTGAGATTCATCCCTCTCAAGGAGTTGATGAAAACGTCTTAGATTCTGGATCGGAGACTCATTACGAAGCTGAGGATCAAAGAGAATCTAAAGAAAGAAATGAATCTGACAAAAGGAGTTCTGAAGAAGAATTACATTTTGAGGAAGAAGAAGAAGTTGAAGAGGAAGAGGATTGACACCCTGATACTTCTACTCATTACGATGAAGACAAGATCAGAGGGAATAGAATAGAGCTTAATCCTGGACCTGTTCGATCTCCTGACAATGCTCCAGTACCCAGTAATTCTGAAGCTGGAAGTAGTCATATAAAGCAGGTATCAGACACCGTTATGGACCGACTGCGAGAAGATGCGAGACTTCCCAAGCATATAGAATATGAACCTCAACCGGGTAAAGTTTTATTTCAATTTTGTTTTTTACTGTTTCTTTTTCCTTTATATGCTGATTATTTTTCCTTTGACTAGTAGGAACTGCTGCAGCAATGAGCTCGACTCATGCTCCGCCTGTTCGAACTGATGTTGATGAAGAAAGTTCGCATCTACCGACTTCTCCGAAAGCACATACTTCTATTCCTAGAACAGAGAACATCCAGGCTTCTTCCTCAATAATGACAGCAACTCCCGATTTTGAAACGGGATTGGCAAGGACCCTGGCAATGTATTCAGATATTATCTATTCATATCTGGATACGTTCTCCAGGCGATTCATGAAAGACGAAACTATGCCTTTCTCCGAACTCCGAACGGTGATTAATTTCCCGCTTTTGGCACTGCGACATGCTGGCTGTGAGACTCAATGTATCTTCTTTGAACATCTCCTAGATGAATTGGAGACAACTATCCGAAAATACTGGGAGATCAAGAATGAAGATGTTAAATCTTTGACTGTGGCTGAGATCGCTCAATTGGAACATGAAGCCCAAGCTCAGCAAGTTGCTTTAGAAGAATTTCTTGCTTCTTCATCTGAGAAGTTAATAGAGAAGGATGAAGAAATATTAACAACTCGTCAGAGGGTAGAACATCTGGAGAAAGATGAAACATCTAAAGCTGAAGAACTTCAGAAGTTGAAAGAGGAATTGGCTCGTCTTCAGGAGCGTATTGCATCCATGGAAAAGGAGCAATCTGAGATTATCACTGCTCGTACAACCGAAGCTGCACGCTATCAAACTCTTCAACAAGAGCGAGAACAGATGCAGGCCGAGCAGATAGAAGAAGCTAACCGTCGCCAATATGCTATTATTATTTTTGATCAACAAGTAGTCGCAGTTGAGGCAGCAGAACGAGTCCGTAAAACTCATGAGGAGAAGATGAACACTGTACTTGATCGTATTCAGGAGTTAATAACTCCTACTACTCAATAAATTTTTCAAGCTTCTCATATTTTGCAGTTTTTTTGGCATTCACTTGTAATCAGCACTTTGATCTTGAATGAAGAAAATGAGAACTTTGATCTAATTTTTGACTTTGTTGTTTTAATAATGATGTATCTATAGAAAATATGTTCAGAGGTAAATAATACATGACATATTTCAATAGAATAGAATATACAAATGAACTTTGTAATTCTATCAGATGATATTAAACCAAAGATAATTTTACTTTAATACTGATTAGAAAAAATAGAATTCAGATATAAAAATATCTTTGAAGTCGATTTTCCATGATCTTTGGACTCGAAAATCAAAAAGACTAGATATCATTTTCATAAAATAGAAAATATGATACTGAGATAGAAAATTTAGAGGTAATATGGACGTGATTTTCTAGATATCAAATTCACTAAGAAAATAATACAAATTAGAATATCTATTTCCACTGGGGATAAAAGATAACTAGCTGGGGAATGATGAAAATATTACACATAATATTTCTTCAAGAATTTGCCATTAATGGGCATCATAGTAACTTTACCATCCATGGTGGTAAGCTGATATGCCCCATTAGAAAATACTTTATTCACAATGAATGGACCTTCCCATTTTGCATCGAACTTGCCTTTGCTCATATGTGTCATAGTCATCGGACGTCTGACTGCAAGAACAAGTTCCCCTTTTCGATATGCTCGAACTCTGACTTTCTTGTTAAAAGCTCTTGAGATTCTAGCTTGATAGAATTCGATATTCTGTTGAGCATATAATCGCTTTTCATCTAGAGCTTCTAATTCCTGAAGTCGAAGACGATCATTATTTTCATTGGTAAGTTCATTAGCGATTGCTATCCTTAAAGAAGGAATTTGAATCTCTAATGGGAGAACAGCTTCGTATCCATACACCAGAGAGAAAGGTGTACATCTGGTAGCATTACGAACTATAGTACGGTAAGCCCACAAATATTCACCGAGTTTCTCACTCCAATTACGTTTGTTGGCAGAAACAAACTTCTTTAAGATTTTGATGATAGTTTTGTTGAAAGCTTCTGCTAATTCGTTAGCTGCCGGATTATATGCGGTAGAAGCCAAATTGTTGATCCGATGATCGTCACAGAATCGAGTAAACTTCTGGCTGACGAACTGTGGTCCATTATCATGAATAATGCGTCGGGGAACACCAAATCTGTAGATGACATGATGCTTGATAAAGTTGATAACGTTGGAAGTTTTGACTTCAGATAAAGGAATAGCTTCAGCCCATTTGGAGAAATAATCGGTTATTGCGAGAATAAACCGATGACCTTTTGATGACGGCTGATTGATTGGGCCGATAATATCCATGCCCCAAGCTTCGAAGGGCCATGTTGCTGCTGTTGGGTGTAGAAATTCTGAAGGTTAATGGATAAAATCCGTATGGATTTGACAAGCTTTACACTTACGGGCATATTAAATAGCATCATTTACCATAGTAGGCCAATAATAACCCATGCGTCGAATACGGTCTTGAAGTTTAGGTCCAGGCTGATGTGCTCCACAAATTCCATCATGTGCTTCGCGGATAATTTGTTGGGCCTCATCACCGGCAATACATCGAAGAAGTAAACCATCATAAGCTCGACGATATAAGGTTTTTGTAGTATGATTGTAATAAAATTTGAGTGATCGTCGTCTGATAGATGCTGCTTCACTCGGATTTCTGGAAGAATATCATACAATACGAAATCTAAGAAAGGAAGTCTCCAATCTTTATCCGTATTCTGAGTCTTAGTTGAATTACTGAAGATGAATTCCATACTAGAATCAGATGAAGATGAAGATGATTTACGATTTAATCTGTCGAACTCTAAATCAATACCGAATCCTCTTGTTGTATTGACATCATGAGATGTTGATTCTTCAATATCAACTGGAAGTCCTAAAGTTAGATTGTTCTCAAGATGAAATAATTCTCGATTGTAAACAACAATCATTTGTTGACGTCTAACCGGAATAGCTAACACTACCGCAAGATTAGCAAGAGCATCTGCTTCTGAGTTACATGCTCGCCTAACATGCTCGATGAAGAATCCTTCAAATGAAGAGGCCATAAATATGGCCAATCTATGGTAAGGAACCAGATCTTGATGGCGAACTTCATAAGTACCTCTTATCTGATTGACGATGAGTTTAGAATCTCCATAAGCTTCCAAATGTTGAATATTCAGATGTTTAGCGAGTTGAAGACCAATAAGTAATGCATTATACTCAGCTACGTTGTTTGAACATGGTTGATCGAGAGAATAAGCTCTTTGGATAGCAAGACCTTCTGGCGATACAAGAACGATTCCAACCCCAGCGACAATGTCACCATTAGGACCTATTCTTGAAGCTCCGTCAAAGAATAGACGCCAAGTAGGATCTTCTTCAGCAATTTGGTTTGAGTCTAGGACTTCATCTGGGTTTTCATCGTAGAGTTTTGAATTTTTTAGAATTGAATGAGCAGCCAAAAAATCAGCTAAAGCTTGTCCTTTGACCGATTTCTGAGGGATATAGTGCATATCATACTGAGCAAGTAAAATTCCCCAGTTAGCCAATCGAGAATTTAAAACACTTGGTTTCTTCATCATGACTCATATAGGATTGATCCTGGAAATGACATGAATGGTCTGGCCAATGATATAATGTCGTATCTTTTGAACAGCGAACATAAGGGCTAGACATTCTTTTTCGACCGGTGAATATCGAGGTTCAGCTCCGGTCATGGTACGACTGAGATAGTAAATGGCTTGTTCATGACCATTTTTATTCTTTTGAGCGAGCAGCGCACCCAATGAATGACTCATTGCTCGGGTATATAGAAGGAATGGTATTCCTGAGATGGGAGGTACCAATACTGGAGGACTCATCAGATATTGTTTTATATCATCAAATGCTTTCTGACATTCGTCAGTCTAGATGAAAGAAATACCTTTCTTCAAAAGTTTATTGAATGGTCTGTAGCGTCCTGAAAGATTAGAGATGAATCTCCTGATATAAGCGATCCTTTCTTGAAATCTTTGTAGCTCTTTTAAGGTGCGTGGAGGACGCATCTCTTGGATGGCTTTGATCTTCCCGGGATCTACGTGTATACCTTTCGAGGTAATGACGAAGCCGAGAAAATTGCCACTAGAGACGCCTAAGAAGGACTTAGTAGGGTTCATCCTTAATTGATGCTGACGCATTAGATCAAATATAGTTTTCAAATCTTGGATGTGATCCTCCTTTTGTCGACTTTTGACTGCAATATCATCAACGTAGCATTCGACTGTTTTTCGTAAATATTCACGGAATATAGTGCTCATGGCTCGTTGATAGGTTGCTCCTGCATTCTTGAGACCGAATGGCATCACTGTATAACAGTATGTACCGATCGGCATTCTGAAGGAAGTGTATTTCTCGTCATCTGGAAACATTTTAATTTGATTGTATCCAGAATATCCATCCATGAATGACATCCGTTCAAAACCACAGGTATTATCGATCATAACATCAGTAATTGGTAGAGGGAACTCGTCGTTAGGACATGCCGTATTGAGATTACGATAGTCTATGCATACTCTGATCTTGCCAGTCTTTTTAAGGACAGGAACTATATTAGCCACCCAATCAGGATGTTGTTCCTCTCTGATAAACCCAGAAGCCATGAGTTTATTAACTTCGGCTTCAATTGCATCCATAATATCTGGACGGAATCGTCGCTGTTGTTGCTTGACCGGTTTAGCATTTGGCATGATATTGAGTTTGTGAGTTGCAATCTGTGGATCAAGTCCTGGCATATCTTCATAGCTCCAAGCGAAGACGTCGATGTATTCGCGAATAAGTTTGATCATGTCTTGCTTATCAGTTTTTGAAAGACTTTCACTAATGAATATTGGTTTGGGGGATCCCTCTTCACCAACATCTATTTGAACGAGTTTATCTTCAGTCGGAGGTTCTCTTTGCTCGAATCTAAACTTCCATTGATTATCTAACCTTTGGGCCCATTGTTCTGATTCGGATGAGATTTCAAATTCGTCTTCGTCATTTTCTTCAGGACCGTCAACGGAAACCATGTTGGAAGACAGAATGTTACGGTGGAAGTCACCGATACTTGTATCAGAATCCCAAGAGGAGGAACTAGAAGAATCAGATCTTTTATCTTCGTCAGATTCGGGATCTTCATGGATGATATTGATGAAGGAAGTAGGAGTAATATAACCCAATCCGTATTTTGTCCTTCCATATTTTAGAGAAGGAATCCGAACATGCATTTTCTTCCTTTCCCATTACTGAGGCCAGTTCTGAAGTCATAGCCCATATTTTTGATAATATCTTTAGATTACTGGCTGTAACGACGCAACTGTAATCTTCCAGAATCATCATTTCTATCATCATCTTCAAGGTTCATAGGTTTTTTTGGCCCTTTGTAGAAGAATATTGGAATGTCTCCTAGTTTTCTGCTAGGTACTAGAAAGCATGAATCTTGTACTGATTCTAAGGATACTTCTGTATGAAAAGTCTGTACAACTCCTATGGTTATTGTTTTCAAGTCATCTAACAAATGTAAATAACTATGAACATGATTACAAACATCGATATACTGCAAAGACGGAGATATTTCATTAAATTCAAAAGTAGTAGTATTTACATTAGAGGGAGTTGAACCTTAGAAATCTTAGCCAAATCAATGACTAAAGGGGAGAAGAAGAACGAGAAGGAGTTTTGTTTCGATTAAGATCGATCACAAATGGCTCAGAAGAGGTGAGCTCCTTTGAAGCTTGGGATGGAAAAGTAGTTCGCCCACCAACAGAGATTATCAGAGTGTCCTGTTTTATAGGTGAAGATGCAGGAAGTATAGTACGCCCACTGACATGAATGATCAGTGTATCTTGGGTAGATGATTGAGGTAATGGAGAGATACGTCCGCTCACTGGAATAATGAAAGGACCTTCTCCAGAGGGTTTAGGAGACTGTTGCTGTGTAGTTCGACCTTTAACAGGAATTATCAAGGTCTCACTTTACGGATCTTTTTTTTCCATAGCTTGTACTATTTTTGTATACTCCTCTTTGTACATCCGGGAATCACTGAAATAAGCTTCAACCCCATGGAAAGGATTTATATCAGCAACTTCCTTTTGTACCTTTCCATCACTGTCAATATATTTGAAGCACTGATGAAGAGTAGAAGGCACTACATTATTTTCATGAAGGAAGGGTCTTCCCAGGAGAAGATTATAAGATCCCACGATCTCGATCACATAGAAAGTGACTTTGGATCTGATATCGCCTATTTGAAGTTTCAGATGAATCTTTTCCAATGGCTCGCTTCGGCTTTGATTAAATCCCAATATAGTAGTAACCGTCTTGGAAAGTTTGTGAAGAGGGATTTTTAATTCATCCAGCAGACTCTTTGGCATTATGCTTAAAGCAGACCCTGGATCAATAAGAATACGATCTATCTTCATCGTATCGATATAACCGGTGTAGTAGAGAGGCCGATCATGTCGATTATCCTCCAATAACATGTCATCTTGTGTAAAGGTGATATTCGGGATGATCTCCAATACACTATTGCAATATAAGCAAGTAACAGGTTCTTCATCTGGCTTCTTTAATTGTGTGAGACAAGAGTCAGCCTGAAGAAGTGCCTCACTTAATGTCTCCCGAGTCTCTTTAGAAAGACGTAGAAGTTCAAAGAGGGACATTCTAGCTGGATTATTAGCGAGTTGAGCTAAAATGTCAAAGTTATAAGGCTTCTGAAGTCCAAGGGGAGGGGACTTCCTGATTGGTTTATCGAAGCGAGCTTGTTGTTTGCCTTTCTCAAGTACTGTGGGCTTGGAAGGAATAGGTACAGCCAATGTAGTTGAAGGAACATGTGCAGTGGATGATTCTTCCTCAAGAGGAATATCAGAAGTATCTTTATCAGCTGGAGAGATATCAGGAGTATCTTCAGGACTCTTAGAATAATCCTTTAGATAATGTTTCCCTGTTCTAGTAGCACCAGCAAGTGCTTCTACTTTATCTTTTGGTTCTGTGTCGGAAGTAGATCCAAAAGAAGTCATATGACATGACTTAGTTTTTTCAGCCTTTTTAGATTTTAGGGAAGTAGTCTTTTGAAGGGGAGGAGATTCAAAATCTGCCACTAGATCGGGATGAATCCATATGATTTCTCCTGTTTCAATAGTGATCGGTACTAATCCTTCAGACTGTGGGGGGGGAGGGAATATTCACGATTTCAAGAGTTGCCTTGGGAATAGAAACAATCCCGCTTTCAAGGAGTTGGGGAGTAAAATCTCCGAATTGCATAGAGACAACGTTGGAGGTGACGGTCTTTTCTTTCGGAGTGAGAGTGACAGCTCCAGATTTGATCATTTCCTGGATTTTTCCTTTTAGTACAAAACATGTACGAGCTGTGTGACCCAACATTCTATGGTACGGACAGTATTTAGGATGATCTGTCTTACCAGCTTCATCGGGTTTCTTGATGTCAGGTAATTGTATTTTATTACCTTTAAGTAGACATTTAAAGATACCAAGGACGTCGTCGTCGTCAAAAGAGTATTCTTCTTTGGGGCGAGGTGCTTTTGGTTGTTGATTAGTAGAGGCAGGAGTAGTTTGAACAGCCAATGCATCTTGACTCTGGAGATTAACTTCAAGGGCTTTTTTTCCCTTGCAAGTATTGGATTTAGCATTATTGCTAGTACTTTGACCTGTTTCTTTGGGAGTCATGTGCACTCCTAAACCTTTGAAAGTTTCAGCACTAATTTCTGCGGCTTTGGCACTAACTATGAAGGAAGGCCAATCTTGAAATTGAGTAGATCCTGTCCACATGCTGATGATTGGTAACAGATTCAACTTACATGTGTCAATGGTGACAGCATCAGGAGTTCCAAGAGGCATCTTCAGAGCTCCTCTTCGAAACCGTTCAATAAAATCCTCAGTAGTTTCATTATTTTTCTGCTTGATTCTTATAAGAGCAAACATAGTCATGTCATTGAGCCCTTCATAGAACCGTTCAAGAAACATTTGTTTGAAGCCGGCAAATGAGGTAATACACCCATCAGGGAGACTTCTATACCATTCATAAGCTGTTCCCTTAAGACATCCGACAAACACCCGAGTAAGGAGGGCGTCACTTGGTTGTAGCTGGTCAGTCATCACTTCAAAGTGATTGAGAAACTGACTCGGAGAAGTGGTTCCATCAAAGAATGAGATAGTAGTAGGCTTGTATTTAGGAGGATATGATACTTGCTTCCATTCTATTGGATAAGGTTGCTTGATACCTAACCTTTGTAAACCGTCTTTCTGTTTGAATGCCTCAAATTGGATTCGGAGATTCCTCAATTCTTCAGTAACGAATCCGGAAGATTGTGGAGTTGTAGTTTGTAGAGAATAGTTAGGAGGAGGGACAACATTATAAGTGCTACCCCCAGCTCCCGAATGGCTTGGAATTGGTTGAGCTTGCCCAGGGATATTGGATTGTACTGCTGGAGGAACATGCATTGGACTTACACCAGTGTCAATTGGTATGACGTCAGGTACAGTCTGTTGATTTTGCAGCTGGGTTGCCATAAGTTCATACATTGACTTCATAGTATCAGCCATAGACTTCATTTGTTGTTCCAAAGAAGCAATTCTTTGGTCTTGAGGAGTCATCGAAGAAGAAGGTTTATTGTTTAATACAGTATTCCCATCCACCATATAAGTTGTGACTATACGAGGAATTATTGATGAACTAGTGGATACTGTTTGTTCTGAATCATTGCTTTGTGTATCAAAATCAGTTGTAGGAGAACTACCCCCAGTAGAAAGAGGTAGGAAATTGGATTCTCCAAGGAATTTAGAATAGTCTTCAGAAACCGAAGTTCTTTGATTAGAAGCCAGGACTCTTGATCTGGTGCCTCTATATACCCCATCTTGACTATCAGTTCTACCCCCAGTATCCCGAGAGGCCATGTTGATAGAAGCGAAAAGAGGTTCATCTTCATCAGACATAGGTTCACACTGGATCCGATTAAAGACAGACTGTCGTTTAGTTTGACATCTGCATTGAATTATGACCCTAGGTTGGAAGTCACAATCATGATCAGTATGGTCATAATCCATTGACAGAGAATTATTCCTCCTCTTTTGTTGAAGATGTTCTCGCAAATCTGTATGTGAAGATTGAGGTATATTTGAGAACAATCTTTGTGCATTTTCAGGAACGTATTTCTTGTTCTTGGATTTTGTCGGCTCTTGATTATACAAAGAGTGATTAATCTGAGCAACATAATTTTTGGCATATTCTGCATCCGGATCTCTTACTTTCGTTCCCGATTGGTATGGTTTCTTAACACCAGAAGTGCTTCCCAAACGGGATTGATTAAGTTTCATTCTTAGATCTGTTGGAGGTAAAACATTGGTCTTTGATACTTGAAGTTTTCCTTCCATTGATCTGGATATTTGCAGAGAAGGAAGAGTTGAACCATCCCCTTGATTAGGAGTTGGTAACAAACCATTTTGTAGAGACAAATTCTGTGCCCAATTTGAAGAAGTCGTAGAAGAAGACATTAAGAAATGTTTCTTTTTAGACTTGTTCAAGTTTTGAGACATAGAATGTCGAGAAGGAAGAGTAGTCAAAAGACTATTTCCTTTTCTTTGACTAACAAAACTGTCAGCCAAAGCTGTTCCTGAAGTAAACACTACAGGAGCAGAAGAAACAACTAAAGAGTTGTTCCTATTCGAAGGGACTTTGTGAGCCATTTGTGGAGGAGCCATAGCAAGACTACCCCCAGTTCTAGCAGAACTTGGCAAGGAGGAAGAAATAGCTAAAGAGCTATTCTTCTTAGAATATGCTGGTAACAATTTGGCTAAGGAGCCAGTGCTGTCAGCATATGAAGTCTTGGCTAAAAAGCCAGATTTCGGTACGCATGTTGAGCCAGGGAGAGTCGACTTGGTGGATGATGCGTGCGGAATACACGCTGAGACAGGCTTGGTTAAAGAACCAGTGCTGTTAGCATGATTTTTGGGTTTGGAAATGTACGCTAGAACAGGTTTGGCTAAAGAGCCAGTGCTGTCAGCGTGACTTTTGGACTGTGTGACTACGGAAACAGATTTGGCTAATTAAGGAGCCATCACTGTTAGCGTATCTTTTGGATGCTGTCGTCTTCGAGCACACAGGAGTATGCGTGCCTGCAGTGGAGTTCTTGCCAGTGTTAGTAATGGACGCTTGGCAGAAACTTTACTATCTTTGGTCGCCAACAGATTCTTAGGGACGTAGACATATCGTCCCTTTGATTTGGTAGTGGTGATAGAGGCTGAAGTGTGCTTGCCATCCTTAGCCCGCTGTATTTCTTCATAGGCGAGTTGATTAAACTGAATCGATATCACCTTCTTCGTCGATCCGACCGACGAAGCGTCGCATTGAGTTGTGGCCATCTCAGAAGAGGAGATGGATTTCCCCAGCAGAGTCGCCAATTTGTTTTCCATAAATAAATTCACTTTATTTATTTTGATTCTGGGAAAATACAACTGTAGGAATCCGATCTAGAAGACGATCGCTTTATCCCTTGGACGATGCAAAGAAGAAAAGCTCTCAAGAATTCGACAGCAATTTAGATATTCTGTATATCTGTCCAATGAATGAGAAAAGAACTCTATTTATAGAGTAAAAAATAACTAAAAAGATAACTGTCTTCATAACCTATGCATAGTTGAAAATCACGCAGGACTTAATCGTACGCAAGGTTGATGAGCAGTTACTGGACGTGGCCCATAACTGTTGGACACATGGCAATCATGTATGAGTCGTGTGCAAGTTACTGGGCACGCATACGAGAGATCCGTGGCATGTCTGCCACATACTCCAATTTGATAATTTGAGATAATAATCCATGCTAACTGGTTGAGGATAAAATCCCTGTTGAGATGAAAAATCCACGCTAACTTACAGCAGAAATACTTAGGCTCAAAATATACGCAGACTTGAAGCAGAGGGCTCAGAATACACGCAAACTTGAGGCAGAAGGCTCAGAATACACGCAAACTTGAGGCAGGAACACTGAAGTTCAAAATGCATGCAGACTTGAGTCAGAACGGCCAGCTGTCTTGATTCGACGTGCCTCGACTGACACAAAATCTCTGACATTGATTGCTTTGTCAGTCACATTAAATGATGATAAGCTCTTTTTGGTACGCCAACTTGATGAAGACCGAATCTTGTTGAAGAAGATTTCAAAAATCACGCAATAGTCGGCTGAGATCTTTTGAATCCCGTGCATACGTGGCATATGAGGAGACGTTTATTGACTGTCGTGCTGTCAGTCATAATTACAATCTGACAAATGGTGAGCTGTCTTTGAGTACCATTTTGAACTCTGCATACTTTTGAGGAAATGATTTGATAGAACTTAGCGTGTCTTTTAGACATTTTCTTGATAGGCTGTATTAACTCAGCGTGACTATATTTTTGAGGCCTACAGTCAACTCTAGTCAACTCTAGGTTAAACTTGACTAATGTTGACTAACAGTTGACTTTGGGTTAACTGGTCAACTTCGGTCAAGTTCAAATTAATTTTAGGCTACGGTTGACTTTCGGTTGACTTTTGGTCAAAATAGTTAATTGTGGTCAACCAAGGTCAAAACTAGTCTAACATAGGTCAAATATTGACTCTACTTCGACGTTCTGTCAAAGTAGTCAACCAAGGTCAACATGGTGAAAGCTAGTCACTATAAACATCTACAAGGTCAACATATCAATTTCAGTGATTGTGAAATTACTGGAATCGATGGATCTCAAAATACAACAAAAGGAGAAATATTATAATAATAGGGTAAAAACCTACAGATGTTGTCGGATGGTGAAATAACCATCACCAACATGTCTAGAATGGTCGAAATAGCTAAAATAGCATGTCCATAAGTCCAATTTGGACACAGGGGCAAAAAGGTAATTTCGAGTCAAAACGGTGTCCGTGTCGGACCCGCTTTGTACCGAAAAAACGTGCAAGAATACTTGTCCACTAAATCCAACAAATTATATGTCCACGAATCCAGAATGACGATACGAACCCAACGGTATATCCAGAATTGGATTCCGTTGACCCGATCTCAAATTGGTCCGTTGACCCGGATATTGGAATCCGATTTGTACCGAAATACGTGCCGGAATCAATGTCCACTAAAACCTAGCAAATTATATATCAACGAGCCCAGAATGACGATACGAACTCAACGGTATATCCGGAATTGGATTCCGATGAGCCAAACTCAAAATGACCCGTTGACCCGGATATTGGTATTCGACTTGCACCGAAATGCGTGTCGGAACCAATGTCCACTAAAACCTAGCAAATTATATATCAACGAGTCCAGAATGATGATCCAAACTCAACGGTATATCCAAAATTGGATTCCGATGAGCCGGCGTCATAAAGTCCCGTTGATCCAGACTGTGGGGACCGCTTTGCACCGAAATGCGTGCCAGAGCCCACGTCCTCCAAATCTAACAAAATTTATATAAAAATGTGCCAGAATGACGCCACGAGTCTACTGGTGGTTTCAGAAATTGAATCCGGAGTCCCGGGTTCAAAAATAGAATTTTACAAGTTGAAAATTACGAATTCGGACAGCCAACTTTGGCGTCGAATTCAACCAATCAAACGTGCTCACAATGAAACGAAACTTGAGGGGTAGGAAGAGGGTTATACCAGATTCGCATAGGAACTAGTAGCACGCCGGACGGAGCTGCGATGGAGGAGATACGAACCGACGAAGTTGGCTCCGCAAAACTGTCCAAAAATTACACAATTTAAACGGTCAACTTGGTGGCCGGTTTTGATGTATTAAAAGATAAAATTAACGGACGAAAATTAAGAGGAGTGAAGGTGGATATACCGAGATTGTGACGGAGCGAAGAAATCGTCGATCCAACGGTCGGATTGTCCAGAATATCGGTGCGAAGTTGCTACCTCGAAGCACGAATTTTGAAACTTTCCCGAGCGCGCGTCGACGGAACTCCGTGCAAAACGCACGAATCGGGCGTTTCTCTCGCCGGGGAAGAGGCAGCGCGCCACGGGGGCCTGCCCGGGGGTGCGCCCGGCCAAGGGAGGCCGACCACGGCGGTGGCGGCCGGCGGCAGCGCCGTGCGGCGGCGCGGCGGCGCGCGACGGCGGCCCACGCACGCGCGCGCTGTGCGCGCTGCTGCTGTGGCTGCTGCGCTGCGGTGGCGCGCCGGCCACGCGGTGGCGCACGGCGGCCAACGGTGGAGGAGGTGGTGAGAGTGGTGGTGGCGGTTGTAGATGACGGTGATGGTTAAGAGTGGTGGTTGTGTTGTGTGTGAAGGTGGTGATGGTTGTGTAGTTAGGTGATGATGGTGATGAGGAGAAGATGAAGAAGGAGTGAAGGATAAAGAGGAATAATGAAGAAGAAAATGAAGAAGGAGTTGGGGGGGCTGTCGGCTGTGTACAGGAGGGATGGGGAGGTGGTGGTTTGTTTGTGTATAATAGGGGGGAGAGAGAAAGATATTAATGTGTGTGTGTGGGTATATAATATATAAAGTGAGAGAGAGAGATTTAGAGAGAGAGTAGAGGGTATTCGGCCACATGGGGGGGAGTTGATGTGCTGGTGATGGGGTGTGGAGTGTAGGTAGAGAGAGAGTGAGTTGTTTAAATGTAGAGAGAGAAGGAGTGTATTATATATTATATTATATATGTACATATATATACATATATAAAAGAGAGGGAAATAGAGATATTTAAAAATAGGAAAAAGTGGAAATTTATGTGGGGTGTATGGGTAGTCACGAGAGGACAACATGGAGCTTGGGTTCGGGTTCGGTCGAGCCGGGTCGGGTCAAAATCGGACATGGTGAAATATTTGAATTAAAATAGGTATTTATGATCATGGAAAAGTAAGTAGCATGTAGGGGCTCAAATAAATGGGATACAAGTGTCAGGCGGGTAGTAGGCTTCATGTGGGCCATGTCCATATTTGGGGTCGACTAGGTTGGGTCGATGTCGGGTCCCGAAATTAAATTGGAAATTAAATCAGGTTTTACGGTAGATAATTAATTGGCCTAAATTGACCCGAAAGTTGTGCGAAGGAAATGAAGCACAAAATGGAGTGTCTGAGTGGGACATGAAGGTCATGGGTGAAGAGCGTCTCGAGTAGATCAGGCATGACAAGTTGGTTTCAAGAAAAAGACTAGCCTTGTGCTCCTAAATTAAAAGTCATGGTAACGTGCTTATAAGGATCAAGGAAAAGAGTGGGAAATCAATTGATAATTAGATGGTCTAAATTGACCCAAACTTGTGCGATGCAAAAAAAGCACAAGGGAACGAGTTTAAGTGGGACACGATATATCAACATGAAGATAATCTCGTCTACTACAAACTTCAAGAAGAAAGTTTCCAGAGACTGGCATCCCTGATGCTCTAGAAATCCAAGTCACGGTAAAGAGCATTTAATAAAATAATAATCAAATAATAATATCTATTAAAATAATTGAAATTTAAATTTTTAAAAAAATAAGCCCTAAATTCAGGGGCTTACAATCCTACCCACCTTATAAAAATTTCGTCCTCGAAATTAAAAATTATCAATAGGTCAAGCTAAAACATACAACTGCTATGGCTACAGTATCCAATCTGCTACCTTGGTGATCATCTATGTTGTTTCTCTCTACAGGTATTTTGGTTCAGGTTCAACAAGCTTCTCCCATAAAAACTATGTCTATTTTACCCCTAAGAATTTTCATATCAATAAGAACCCTTACGTATATTCTAAAATATAGGTCATCCTCGAGATACGTATATATATATACATCAACAATGAGTAACCATCAACCAAAATTCCAATCTCAATATCAATTTGTTTGTTTCCTTATCCCGTCCTAAGTATCTTTATCCTACTAATCACATGCTCCTTGAAATAATACATTCAAAACCTATTCTTGGCATTGAGCCTTCTCTATTTTTTACTCATCGACTCCTCCGAATATAAATCCTCAATTTCAAAACTCCCGATTTATTAATTACCAATGTACATATGTCTTTATTTTGTTCCTGCTATCTTTCGATCTTGCACGCAATGTTATCTCCTTTTATTTTATTTTATATATCGATCTATCCTCCAATCATAAGTAAATGGTTTGTAGATAACCAATAATCACTTGGTCATCAAAGTCCTACAATGTTCAACCCTCGAATCTAAGCACAAGATTCTAATCCTTAATCCATAGTCACAAATATAATATTCCTTACTCCTTCTTAGATACCTTAAAATAAATCTATACTATCAAACTAATCATTCTTAATGGTTTCTAAGTCCACTATAGTCAGTCACTCGTATCTGTCCTATAAGCTTATCCCAATAAATCCCTAGAAAAAATATACTCATCACAGTTACACATAATAACATATTATAGTTACACTACAGAATCTGTTAACAAGGTCTGGCTATCCAATCATCAAAAATAGAAGGTAACAAGGGCCTAAGACTGGGTCTAACAATCCATATCAATATTCAGACAAGGTAAGGGTCAAGCAAGACAGGAAAGATTGTCGAAATATTTTTAAGAATAGTACGAGGCCAAACGAGATGCATAGGACGTAGTCGAAGTAAAACTCAAGAACCATATACCTCCGTAATTATGTCACATGAAGTTACTATCGCGCTAGTGTGCATCTGGCTGCAATTAACTTCCTTGTTCCATAATACGACGGATGGCTGCAGTGCACAGCTGCCACGCTAGATAATATAGGTTCCTGAACTTAACTTGGCTAAATCCGTGAAATATTTTCAAACAATTTTTGCAAAATAAAGGAGAAGATGTTAGTCAAAATGCTTCGGGAGTGGTCCAAGTAGGATTCGAGAAACATATTTGACCATGATGCCGTTATCCGAAGTTATGCCTTGCCAGTATTTCTCTGGATGCAAACTCCCGATTCCGTAATACAAGGATAAATTACTTTTCAACCTTCCTTGAATCAGTCCATGAGGCACTTTCAACAATTATCGGGAAGGACAAGAAGAATTATCCAAGAGGCTAGTGAAGAAGAGTTTAGTCAAATCATACGAAAGCTGGAACACAAAACAATACTGTCAAGAAATCCTAGTTAGGCTGTAGATAGACAGAGTTAACCAAGACGGGGAAGAATGATGATAAGAATTTGTTCTTTCTCACCCGGTCATAACGAAGTGATCCGATTTAAGATACAGTCTGATAACCATACACGTCTTCCTGAAATTATGTTGCCAGAATTTTCGCCACGCCAGTAAGCATAGCTGCAATAAACGATGGAGTCCATAACTTGGGTATACACCCTAAAATCATGTCATCTGGAATTCTTACCATGCCAACCGGTATGGCTGCAAGTAAATCCAAATTCCATAACTAGGATAGTATAACCAACATCAGGCTCCATGTCCCTGTCGTGTTAGCTAGTATGACTGCGATAAATTCTAAACTCCATAAATAAGGTAGACATTTATCATTCTCATCAAATAAGTTTACCAGAATATCTTAACTCAATTCATAAAAATTGATCTTAGATACAAAGTCAAAGTCAATAACGAACGAACATCAAGATTCAAGATTCAACAACGAATCAAGGATAAGTAAATGAAAGCTAGCGGAAACAGATTCCGAGACAGGATTTAGGAAAAGTTCTCAGGAGAAGTCCCAAAGGTACTATCTAGGTCAAGATTGAAAGTTCTGGAATATAATCTAAAATAATCTCAACCTTGATATAAGATTGGCAAATCATATTCTTGTCTCAACCTTGAAGATATATAAGTTTAACTTATACCTTCCCTCTGGGATCCACAACTCATCCCAAGAAGGAATAAATTTTGATACGGACAATATTTCAAAAATCAAGACGAATAGAAACAAGTGGGAAAAGATTTGAAAAGCTTTCGAAATAAGATTCTCAGGGGTCATCCCTGGAATCTACCAAGAGTTCCTAATATGTGACTGAGTACCAAAATTCTAAAATATTCCATGACTCAACCTTAATCCTATGACAGGCTCGTAGTAGTACAGATAAGCTCAAGCACTACCACGACTTCACATTAACTGCAAAGACTGACCTGCATGGGCCACCACAAAAATGTGTCACGACCCGCACCCGGATATACGGGTACGAATACGTGGGCCACGCCCAGCCTACGCCGCAGTATCGGCGGTAGAGCGCTGTCAAGTATACTATACTAACTACAACATCTAAAGATCCATAACTAGAAATGTACTCGTGTCACATCACGAAAACTAAGAAAGATAAGACAAGAAATAATAACAATATCACTAGAACAACTAGAATCTACAAGGATCATAAAACAAAAAAATAAAGAAGGAACAACAAACTAACTAAGGATAACTACCAGGCAACTCACATAGAAGAATAGTGAGATCCACCTCAGCTAGCAACATCATGAAGTCCAATACTGAGGGCACAACTACTCCTAAAATTTTGTCAACATATCTAGTCAGGATGGAACGAGCACAAATCTCAAATAACAGTTCTAATTAGACGATATTGAAAATGTAGCAGTAAATAGAGAGAATATACAAGAAATCATGAAATGTACATGTGAGTATCATGGCAAGGTAAGCTGTAAATCTAGAGCTAGAACAAGACAAGTAAAACTGATCATGGCATGTACAAGAATCAAGAATCATCTATCTAAGTGTGTGAGTACTAGCTACAACATGTGGCCGGCTTGGGTTAGCACAAGGTCTAATGATCCAGCCAATCATACGTGGAGTGTAGGATTGGCTATTCAACAAGGTCTACAAGAATAAACAAGATGGATAATGACCACACATCTACACAAATACTCTCCGTCCCCGACTAGTATAGTGGATCCAACCATGACACATCATGACACGCAATTCTCTGAGAGGGTAGCTAGCCTTCGCAGGAATCGTGTCTATACAATGCACAAGGAACAAGAAAGACTTGCACAAGATATACCAAGGAAAGCGAGGAATAACATCTCATGACGGGATCCAGAGAAATACCAATCCGTGTGAACAATGTGTCAAGAGAACAAGGATATCTACACTAAATACAAGAAACATAGACGATATCATAAAACAGAAATATTATCAGAGAATGTACTCGCCTGCGATCTGGTGGAATATGTCAACTGAGTCCTAGAACAGTGCCTCGAGGACCTATAGGTGGAATACTGTATCAATATAAGGATTTGGAAGTAAAATCAAGTCATACTAAGTCAAACTAGGTCAAGGCAAGTCAAGGGTTGACTTACAGTTGACTTTTGGTCAACTGGTCAACTCTGGTCAACTCTAGGTCCAACTTGACTAATGTTGACTAACAGTTGACTTTGGGTCAACTGGTCAACTTCGGTCAAGTTCTAATTAATTTTAGGCTACGGTTGACTTCCGGTTGACTTTTGGTCAAATTAGTCAATTATATATGGTCAACAAAGGTCAAAACTAGTCTAACCTAGGTCAAATGTTGACTCTACTTCGACGTTCAGTCAAAGTAGTCAACCAAGGTCAACCGGGTGAAAGCTAGTCTCTATAAACATCTACAAGGTCAACATATCAATTTCAGTGATTGTGAAATCACTGGAATCGATAGATCTCAAAATACAACAAAAGGAGAAAGATTATAATAATAGGGTGAAAACCTACAGATGTTGTCGGATGGTGAAACAACCATCACCAACGTGTCCAGAATGGTCAAAATAGCTAGAATATTCTGTCCATAAGTCCAATTTGGACACAGAGGCAAAAAGGTAATTTCGAGTCAAAACGGTGTCCGTGTCGGACCCGCTTTGCACCGAAAAAATGTGCAAGAATACTAATCCACTAAACCTAACAAATTATATGTCCACGAATCTAAAATGACGATGCGAACCCAACGGTATATCCAGAATTGGATTCCGTTGACCCGATCTCAAATTGGTCCGTTGACCCGGATATTGGAATCCGATTTGCACCGAAATACGTGTCGGAACCAATGTCTACTAAAACCTAATAAATTATATGTCAACGAGCCCAGAATAACGATACGAACTCAACGGTATATCCGGAATTGGATTTCGATGAGCCGAACTCAAAATGACCCGTTGACCCGGATATTGGTATCCGACTTGCACCGAAATGCGTGTCGGAACCAATGTCCACTAAAATCTAGCAAATTATATGTCAACGAGTCCAGAATGACGATACGAACTCAACGGTATATCCGGAATTGGATTCCGATGAGCCGGCGTCAAAAAGTTCCGTTGACCCGGACTGTGGGATCCGCTTTGTACCGAAATACGTGCCAGGACCCACGTCCTCCAAATCTTACAAACTTTATATGAAAATGTGCCAGAACGACGCCACGAGTCTACTGGTGGTGTCAGAAATTGAATCCGGAGTCCCGGATTCAAAAATGGAATTTTACAAGTTAGAAATTACGAATTCGGACGGCCAACTTTGACGTCGAATTCAACCAATCAAACGTGCTCACAATGAAACGAAACTGGAGGGATAGGAAGAGGGTTATACCAGCTTCGCATAGGAATAGTTAGCATGCCAGAAGGAGCTGCGATGGAGGAGATACGAACCGACGAAGTTGGCTCCGCAAAATTGTCCAAAAATTACACAATTTAAACGGTCAACTTGGTGGCCGGTTTTGATGTATCAAACGATGAAATTAACGGACGAAAATTGAGGGAGCGAAGGTGGATATATCGAGATTGTGACGGAGTGAAGAAATCGTCGATTCAACGGTCGAATTATCCAGAAAATCGACACGTAGTCGCTGCCTCGAAGCACAAATTCTGAAACTTTCCCTCGCGCGCGTCGACGGAACTCCGTGCAAAACGCACGAATCGAGCGTTTCTCGCACCGAGGAAGAGGCAGTGCACCACGGGGGCCTACCCAGGGGTGCGCCCGGCTAAGGGGGGTCGACCACGGCGGCGGCGGCCGATGGCAGCGCCGTACGACAGCGCACGACCGCGGCCCGCGCACGCGCGCTGCTGCTGCGGCTTACTGCGATGCGGTGGCGCGCCGGCCACGGGGTGGCGCACGGTGGCCAGCGGTGGAGGAGGTGGTGAGAGTGGTGGTGGCGGTTGTAGATGACGGTGATGGTTAAGAATGGTGGTTGTGTTGTGTGTGAAGGTGGTGATGGTTGTGTAGTTAGGTGATGATGGTGATGAGGAGAAGATGAAGAAGGAGTGAAGGAGAAGGAGGAATAATGAAGAAGAAAATGAAGAAGGAGTTGGGGGGGGCTGTCGGCTGTGTACAGGAGGGATGGGGAGGTGGTGGTTTGTTTGTGTATAATAGGAGAGAGAGAGAGAGAAAGATATTAATGTGTGTGTGGGTATATAATATATAAAGTGAGAGAGAGATATTTAGAGAGAGAGATATTTAGAGAGAGAGAGTAGAGGGTATTCGGCCACATGGGGGGGAGTTGATGTGCTGGTGATGGGGTATGGAGTGTAGGTAGAGAGAGAGTGAGTGTTTAAATGTAGAGAGAGAAGGAGTGTATTATATATTATATTATATATGTACGTATATATACATATATAAAAGAGAGGGAAATAGAGATATTTAAAAATAGAGAAAAGTGGGAATTTATGTGGGGTGTATGGGTTGTCACGAGAGGACAACATGGAGCTTGGGTTCGGGTTCGGTCGAGCCGGGTCGGGTCAAAATCGGACATGGTGAAATATTTGAATTAAAATAGGTATTTATGATCATGGGAAAATAAGTAGCATGTGGGAGCTCAAATAAATGGGACACAAGTGTCAGGCGGGTAGTAGGCTTCATGTGGGCCATGACCATATTTGGGGTCGACTAGGTTGGGTCGATGTCGGGTCCCGAAATTAAATTGGAAATTAAATCAGGTTTTACGGTAGATAATTAATTGGCCTAAATTGACCCGAAAGTTGTGCGAAGGAAATGAAGCACAAAATGGACTGTCTGAGTGGGACACGAAGGTCATGGGTAAATAGCGTTTCGAGTAGATCAGGCATGACAAGTTGGTTTCAAGAAAAAGACTAGCCTTGTGCTCCTAAATTAAAAGTCATGGTAACGTGCTTATGAGATTCAAGAAAAAGAGTGGGAAATCAATTGATAATTAGATGGTCTAAATTGACCCGAACTTGTGCGATGCAAAAAGAGCACAAGGGAACGAGTTTAAGTGGGACACGATATATCAACATGAAGATAATCTCGTCTACTACAAACTTCAAGAAGGAAGTTTCCAGAGACTGGCATCCCTGATGCTCTAGAAATCCAAGTCACGGTAAAGAGCATTTAATCAAATAATAATCAAATAATAATATCTATTACAATAATTGAAATTTAAATTTTAAAAAAAATAAGCCCTAAATTCAGGGGCTTACAAGGAGCCTCGACAAGATCATTGGCATGCTGCTTTGAGAGTTGTCAGATATCTCAAACATGCACCGGGACAGGGTATTCTTTTGAAAGCTGATTGTGATCTCCGTCTTTCTGGTTGGTGTGATTCCGACTGGGCCAGTTGTCCCTTGACTCGCCGCTCTGTTACAGGCTGGTTGGTATTTCTAGGGGGGGTCTCCTATTTCTTGGAAAACCAAGAAGCAACCAACTGTTTTCCGATCTTCCGCTGAAGCTGAATACCGATCTCTTGCTGTGCTTGTTTGTGAGTTGAAATGGTTGAAGGAGTTATTGGTGTGTTTGGGCGTTCGCCGGGAGTCTGCTATGTCGGTGTATTGTGACAGTCAATCAGCCCTGCACCTGGCTCAGAACCCGGTGTTTCATGAGCGCAGTAAGCATGTTGAGGTGGATTTGCATTTTTTTTGCGATGCTATTAGAGATGGCACCGTAATAGCCTCGCATGTTGCTACTTCTACTCAACTGGCTGACATCTTCACTAAGCCCCTTGGAAAGCATGTGTTTGATTCTTTTCTTCCCAAGTTGGGCATTTGTGACTTGCATGCTCCAACTTGAGGGGGGGGGTGTTAGATTGTTAGATTATATTTGTAATGTAAATATGGCCCATAAGTCCAACTGTAGACACTATATATATTGTACCAAACCCTAGCAATGAGAACAAGGCATTATTATTTCCTACAATTACTTACTCGGGTAAGGCAATCCCGACTGGCCATCTCTACCCCAAATGAGGATTGTGTTCTTTGTGTCAGAGAGAGGGAAACGAGAGATCACCTCTTCTTCGAATGTCAAATGTCTAGACATGTGTGGCTGCATTATAGACAGAAATGTGGACTAGCTGGGGCATCACAGAAGGGCTCCCGGGCACTCTTGAGGAGGTTAAACACTCAAGAAGGATCGGGATCGACGTATTCAGTAAAGCCAGAATCAGACTCCTATCGGCCGTATGGCACATCTGGAGAGAGAAAAATAGGCGGGTATTCGAAGGTGTAGCAATGTCAATCAATGGCATTATCAATAACCTAGAGTGGGATGCTGGCAACATGGGCGGACCGATGAGGACCCGAGTTGTATTTCTTGTATAACTATGTGTATCATATTACTACCGTTTAATCAATGAAGTACCTTTTCTTATATATATATATATATATATATATATATATATATATATATATATATATATATATATATATATATATATATATATATATAAGGGAAAAAAAAATATATATATATATATATATAAGGGAAAACGAGATACGAGCCATAGACTCATTGTCTTAAATGAGCCATTCCACGTGGTTTCCATGTGTACCAATAAAAATATAGTGACTTGGAAGAAAAATTTTAAATAGATGAAAATAAAAGATCTAATAAAAGATTTGATAAATAATAACTTACCATATCTTTGCTTAAGAACTTACCAAATAAGTTTGCCTAGGAATTTAGATGGGAATAATGCCATTTGTCCCTCCAAATTAAAATTAAAATTAACATTAATATTAAAAATAAAAATAAAATTAATATTAACATTGAAATTAAAATTAATATTAAAATTAACATTAAAATTAATATTAACAATAATATTAAAATTAATATTAACATTAAAATTAATATTAATATTAACATTAACATTAACATTAATATTAACATTAACATTAAAATTAAAATTTATATTAATATTAATATTAACATTAAAATTAATATTAACAATAATATTAACAATAATATTAACATTAAAATTAATATTAATATTAATATTAATATTAATATTAATATTAACATTAACATTAACATTATGGGATCTTTTATTTCTATCTATTTAAATTCCTAGATAAACATATTTGGTAAGTTCCTAGGCAAAGATATAAGTTAATTTTTATCAAATCTTTATGGGATCTTTTATTTCTATCTATTTAATTTTTTTTCCAAGTCATTATATTTTTCTTGATCCACATGGAAGCAACGTGGAATGGCTCGTATAAGAGTATGAGCCTATGGCTCATATCCCGTTTTCTCATATATATATTTTTTTCTCATATATATATATATATATATATATATATATATATATATATATATATATATATATATATATATATATGATTTTCTTGTCTAGTTTGTTAGGATTTGTTTCTTAAGACTTCGGTTAGATCAATTTAAGCAGGGAGTACATAGGGAGGAAGAATACATATATATATATATATATATATATATATGATTTTCTTGTCTAGTTTGTTAGGATTTGTTTCTTAAGACTTCGGTTAGATCAATTTAAGCAGGGAGTACATAGGGAGGAAGAATACATATATATATATATATATATATATATATATATATATATATATATATATATATATTGAATGATAATTAATTTGGGTTACTTTTGGAGTTTATCTCTTTTCTAATTATCATGCAATGATTGAAGTGTCAACCCTCGTATCACGCCGTTGATTCAACGATCAGCATAGCTGTGCATGTGTCATATTATGTATAGTTTTTGTTTGTTATGTTATTTAGTTCACGTCTCTCAAATATCAACGACTAAACGATGGTCTAATTGGTAATTCGATAAGGTTATAAATCAAAGGTATTGAATTTCAATATCAAGTGACATTTGTTTGGTTAATAGTTACTTCTTAGAATTTTCTTTTCTTTTCTTCTTTATGAGTTGTAAAGGTACGGTGCCCGGCCCTTTAAATAAATTTTAAGTTTCATGTTTAGGAAGAAAAGAAGAAGAAAGCGGGACTAATTTATTTATTCATGTGCGCACATACACATGATGTTTAATAGAGGAGACATACTTACGCAGGTTAGTAAGTTGATACTTCAAATTATAAATATATATAAATTTAAAATAGATTGTTATATTGAAGTACAAAAGTGGTAATCACATCATTGGGTTTTTTTTATATTAAAAAATTGGGAACCAAATTTAAGAAATTTGAGCGAGGAATTGAGATTTTCATGCAATTATTGTACAACATTACACTTTTTCTATCATTTTTTGACAGTGTCCAGCATAACGTTCGAATTTATTTGTACACACTATATTTTGTCATTCAGTCAGAACTTTTATGTCTCTTTTCGCTAACCACAATGATCACTCGGTTCGGCAGGTGGTGGTTCACATAAGCCTACGACATAGTGGAAGAAAAGGATGATGTTTCAGGAAGGAGAGAGAGAGAGAGAGAGAGAGAGAGAGAGAGAGAGAGAGAAGTCCTATGACATAGGCCTCCTAAGAAAAGCTTAGCCCTTCCTGAATCAGTCATTACTCCTCCTTCTTTGGGAGGCTATGGCAGGTGGTATTGTGACAACCACAGAAAAAATTTGGAACGACATATGGTCAAAAGTGTCAAAAGAAAAAAAAAGAGAGGCAACCAACTACCTGAAGTTGGCCGTTGGAATCCTCATTTGCTCTCTTCTGAACATTCACAGGGAACAAATTAAAGAGTTGAAGGGAACATAGGGAGAGAGAGAGAGAGAGAGAGAGAGAGAGAGAGAGGACCATCTCCAACTCTCTCCCCCTCTCTCTACATTTCCCTTCTCATCATCAGCCCGAGTGTTGTGGTCGAAGAAGTAGAGGAGGAGGAGGTGGTGGTGGTGGTGGTTAATAAATCAATGGGCGACGATGACGGGCGCTTTCCACACGCGATCTTGACGGCGGTGGCCGTGGACAAGGACAAGAGCAGCCAGCAGGCGGTGAAGTGGACGGTGGATCACCTCCTCATTAACGCTCCTAGGGTCATCCTCATCCATGTGAGGCCTCGGCCGATCACTTCCGGGACTTGTAGGTACCCTTCCTTTTCATTGTTGTAAGTACGTTCTCCTCGTATCAGCAATAGAAACATGCCAAGAAGAACAAACAGAAGCATTAAGTTTAATTTTTTTTCTTTTTTGGGTCTTTGTTGGTCCTAATTTCTGAACAAACAACAACAACAAAAATTCACAATACATGTAACAGACAATGAAGGTCACCTTTTGTTTCATGTTGGACACATATCAGACACATCCTCTGCGTGTTAAATTTGTCTAGGAGACTGAATTTTTTTTCTATAGATAATTTGGACTAGTAACAGACACATCCATAATATTTATCTATTTAAGACATTCAGAAAAATTAGTGCCCTATATGCATCAGACACTCCAAAATACATAGGACGTACAGTGAAGTGGGTGTCGGTGTTTGTGTCCTTAGTGTGTCGTGTCATATCCTTGCAACATATCCAAAGGCTAATGCAGGTCAGACGAGAGTCAAGGTGTATGCATGCTTGCTTACCCTGCATTATTTATGGAGAGAAGGCTGCATGTGCCCAAAGAGTTAATTTGACTATATCTTGAGCTCTATGTCAAGGACTGAGTGATTTTTTACACTTGCTCTGCGTGGTACACAAACTTCTTTCTCGAAGTCCCGTGCAAGTCTTTCTTAAACGCTTAGTTAGAGCGCGAACAAAAAATAGAAAGTTATGGAGTAAAAGAGGGATTGAAATGTTAAAAACTTTGCTATACTAGAGACAGTTTACAACTTCTTGGGTGATGAGGAACAAATGAGGTCGCCCCTTTATATAACATTGAGGGTTTTAAAAGAAACTTCTAGATACTTAAATAAAATATTAGCCATGATCACCGCGTATCATACCTTCTTTTTATTTCTCGTGCGATCCTCCTCAGACTTGTCCATAACGGGTTCACCGAATCACCTTTCCCCTTGGGCCATACCCTCATCGACACAGAAAGAGGCTTGAGCGTGCTATCAGGTTGTTGATCTACCTCATTTCGTGGGTGCATATAGTTGTCCACATCTTCACACATGTAAGTCCTATGGCAACTATGTCAATCCGAACATCCATGCACCATGATCCTTGCACATGCCACTTCGCACAATTGTTCCATCACCATTGGCACAACGAGACTTCTCATTTAGAGAAAAGTATTTGTATGTTCTGCCTCCTCGAACAAGTTTCACCATCCGTCATGTTGTTTGTACCTCGACCATGCCTTCCTTGGCACGATTGTGATGATTGTGATCATCCTACTGCACCATGGGATCCCCGACCATGTCCTCCTCAACACGATCAAGACAATATCCTATTTCGACACATATCCTTGTCGTTTCTATATTTCCTTACAGTCTGTGACATGCTTCTCTGGATCCTTGCTAGTTTGGTAGCACGATCTACCTCCCTCTACAGAAGTTTCTCCTTGGAAAACTCCTTTTCAACACCTTCTCATTTGGAGTTCTTCCTCCTCGAAGTCCTATATTTCGAGCAGCATCAAGTAGGTCACCTCCCCTTTACTACACTTCTTGAGCTGAATGGCATGACAGAGAAAAGTTTTTTTTTTCTTTAGTGGCTTACCTCATGCAACACTCACCATGCATAATGAGTCTTCCTCCATACATTTGACGACTCCAAAGTATGACATCAGAACCACCTTTGTCGTAGTTAGGAAATCCATGTTAAGAATCATATGGAAATCGTCCAATGGCATAACAATGAAATTGGCAACACCCGACCAATGTTCCACCTCTGCACGAACTCCCTTGGCTACCCTTTACACAAGACGTGCCTTCGAATTAACTACCTTCATTATGCTTAAATCTTTTTCCAACTCTAAACCCAATCAACGGACCTCCACATCCGAGATGAAGTTGTAAATGGCGTCTTTATCTACCAACACTCGTATGCTCATGCCATTGATCCTCACGTCAACATACATGAGCTCCCTGCTCGGAGTCTTCGACATGGAAGGCTTGGCCTTAACAACGTTGATTAATTAAGTGCAATGCTCCCATGTGCGCTCTCACTTTATACTCCTCATCCTCCACCTTCTCGCTTCGGGCGACATTGACACATTTGCTCCTCTTTTGACAATTTGGAGTTACTATAGAGATTCTCTCCACATATGAAGCATGAAACTATTCGCTTGGGTTGGGCCTTTCAACGCTTCTTTTCCTAGGACAAACCCTCCTTATGAGATCTCCGCTACATTCCTCTACCATTTTTCTTGGTGCTCTTTGGTTTGGTCTTGGTATTGTTGTCATCTCAGACTCGACGAGCCTCTCGGATGCTGTCACGACGAAGTTCAAGTCTTGAACCCTCGACAATCCAATTCTTGAGTCACCCACAGTTGAAGTCGATCATCGAGAAAAAAGAACAACCAATCCTCCTCGTCGATGCTAGATATCACGAGTGTCACGCCCCGAGTCGGCAACGTTCGTCCCCGATGTTAAATTTGCCGATTCGATCGTCCTCGCTAAGGCGTGATGCCGCACGAGCCTGGAGTTGCGCTCGTGCAAGGCAAGATGACAAGTTCTCAAACGGTTATCTTTTGATTTTGATATTAATACGCCAAGTCGAAACTTTACAAATCACATCAGAATATAAGACGCAGTATAGAAAGATAGAAATGCTTTTCATTCATAGCTTGCAACGAAGTGCAAGTCGTAATTTACATTGGATGCCATTGCGGCTACATTGATTGAAAACAGAAAGAAAATACATTCAACAAGTTGCCTGAACTACGCTTGCCGTCCCATACATTCGGCCCTTTATACATAAGCCGTCGACTTGAATTGGCTTCAAAATACTTCAGCATAGGAAGAGCTTCAAAACGCCTCTCCGCCCTTCAGCTTCGTTTTAGGTTGGAGCGCCCGCCGCACCTGGGAAAATTGGGGGAGGGGATTAGCACACTTGCTAAGTGGACGAGACGAACCAACTCGTCTAAATCGACTCTGATTGTTAGGGTAGGCATGCTTTCGAGTTATCTTTCTATTAGAACTAAATGAATTCAGTTCATATTCGATAGCCGTCTTTGAGTAATAAAGCATACAGTATAACATCGCAGTTTTCATATTTCTTACCACGGCCGTGCTCGTCCCTGCATGAAAACAGAGATAATATTTACCCTGCATAAGACAATAGGTGAGCATGCAACTATCTTATATGCGGTCACTGGTGCTCCGCACCACTAGGGACTTAATCGATGTTGGCATGCGACGCTACCCTTTCAGCCTAGGTTGCAAGCCTTACTGAAGGTCCCGCATGCCTCGCGCCGAAGCACGATGAATTATTCTCCCTAGGATGAATCGGTTCCGATGCCCCGAATACCGTTTCGAGGAAAACGAACTTGTGCACAAGCTGTCCATGACCATGCCTATGTGCGAACAGTTTAATATATGCAAACCGTTTTGTATAGCGCGGACAGTATCAAACGACATTATCATTTATCGCAACTCATGCATCGATTCATTTTTCCCGAAGTCATACACTCGATTTAGCATCCCGCAGGTACCAAATTGTCCGAGACATCATAACCCATGTTCAACGTTTCATAATATTTTACAGCACTTGAAATAGTCTATCTTTTTCCGTAAACCTTAAACTTTCTTGTTTATGTGAAAAACTTGTATTTGTAAATCGATACGTTTTTCCCGAGTTCTTGACTTAGTGGATTGGCATGCAATTAACTTGGCATCGTTCGATTTGAATGGATTCGAAACAAGGAATAAGTTTGCGGGACAGAATAGAAAAGAAGGCCGAATCACCCACCGATTACTTTGCTTCGTGCCGATCGTCCAAGCTCTACGCAACGTCAATCCTTAGTTATGCGAGCTCCTGCAATGGCACCAACGCTTTGTTAGAATTCTTTCTTTTCCCCTTACATCAAAATTGTAATTGCATCCATGAAAATGACGCGAAAGCACTTCATCAAGCCCAGCGGCAAAAGATCCAAGAAAACCATACAGCGGTCCGGTCCCGTCGAAGGGACTCTTATAGAGAGCTCACTCGCCGAGACGCAGCCCGCTGCATCTAGGACTTGTTCCAACAGAAGTCGTTCCATTAGTTGGATCGATTCTCGTATCTTCCGTCCAAATCGAATTGAATCGATGCCGTAAGGCGTTATCGTTTTACCAAGCTTAGCGATCGAGTCAGATGGCCATCTAAGTTCCCGGCCGATCTGACTCGGCGCTAGCATATTATGAAGTTCCGTCGCCTATCGAAAGCGGGGCGCTACATAATATACCACTAAGAAAAAGTTTCGTCCAAAAACTTAAGAACAAGGGTCTGACCTTGATTTAGACAAACAACGCAGGGTATTTCTCTTTCATCTTCGCCTCCATCTCCCACGTCGACTCCTCGACTGTATGGTTCTGCCAAAGCACGCAGACCAAGGACATCGATCGATTTCGTAGCACCTTTTTCTTGCGGTCAAAAATTTGAATAGGCTCCTCCGAGTAAGACAAGTCAGTACGTAGCTCCAACTGATCGAAGCTAACCATATGACTTGGATCGTGCACGTATTTTTGAAGTTGTAAAATGTGGAAAACATCGTACACATCAGCTAAGGCAGGAGGTAGTACGATCCGATAAGCAACCGTCGCAACTCGCTCAATGATCTCGAAGGGGCCTACAAATCTTGGGCTCAACTTGCCTTTAACGCCGAACCGCATCACCCCACGCATAGGCGTTACTTTCAGAAACACATGGTCCCCGACCAAGAACTCTAGCGGTCGTCGACGAAGATCTGCGTAGCTCTTTTGTCGACTTTGCACGATACGGAGTCTATCTCGAATCAAGCGGACCTTTTCGACGGCTTGCTCCACCAGTTCCGGTCCAAGCACTTGTCGCTCTCCGACTTTATCCCAGCATATCGGTGAATGGCACTTCCTCCCGTAGAGCGCTTCGTATGGAGCCATCTGAATGCTCGACTGATAACTGTTGTTATACGCAAACTTCGCAAGCGGCAAATGCGTATCCCAACTAGTCTTTAGGTCGATTGCACACAGATGTAACATATCTTCTAAGATCTGATTGACCCTCTCCGTCTGACCGTCTGTTTGGGGATGGTACGCCGAACTAAAGTTTAGTTTGGTCCCCATCGCCGCTTGGAGGCTCGTCCAGAAACGTGATAGGAATCGCCCGTCTCTGTCCAAAATTATTGAGGCCGGCACCCCGTGCAGTCGAACAATCTCATCGACGTAGATTTGCGCTAACCGATCGACGCTCCATCCTACTTTAATTGCGATGAAGTGAGCCGACTTGGTCAATCTATCAATAATGACCCAAATCGCGTCATTCTCCCGCGACGTCTTCGAAAATCCCACACTAAAATCCATCGAGATATTGTCCCACTTCCACTCGGGAATGGCGATGTTCTGCAGCTCTCTGTCGGGCCTCTGGTGTTCCGCCTTCACCTGCTGACACGCCATGCATTGCGATACGAACGTAGCCACGTCTTTCTTCATGCCGTGCCACCAAAAGTTTGTGCGCAAGTCCTTGTACATCTTGGTGCTCCCAGGATGTAACGAGTACTTCGCATAATGCGCCTCCGTCAGAATTTCTTTTCTGAGTTCAGCAGTTTCAGGAATACAGAGCCTTCCCTTTAGTCGCATCGTCCCGTCTCCA
Organism: Iris pallida; assembly: GCA_029216955.1. Taxonomy (NCBI): domain Eukaryota; kingdom Viridiplantae; phylum Streptophyta; class Magnoliopsida; order Asparagales; family Iridaceae; genus Iris; species Iris pallida. Next base: position 12,346,301 of record JANAVB010007798.1, read on the forward strand.
TCTTCCGCAAAGTCAGTCGCCCTTCCCGTTGAAATCAGCTCGCGTATTTTCTTCAGGAATGAGTCGTCCTCCTGTACGGTCTTTATCTTGCTAAGCAGGCTCGATCCTAACTTCAGCTGAGCTAGGTGCAGGTGTCGATACTCAATTTCGAGTTCGATACCCATCGCTTCAAGGTCTCGCCGTATCTCCTTGTTTATGGCCAGTGTTCCCATAAACATTCTGCTAAGTGCATCGGCCACCACATTTCCCTTTCCCGGTGTATACTCGATCGTTAGCTCGTAATCTTTTATGAGTTCAAGCCAACGTCGCTGTCGTAGGTTGAGTTCCCGTTGCGTAAATAAGTACTTCAGGCTTTTGTGATCGGTGTAGATTCTGCATGCCACACGATAGAGGTAGTGCCGCTATAACTTTAATGCAAAGACGATCGCCGCCAATTCTAGGTCGTACGTCGGGTAATTTTTCTCGTGCTGCTTCAACTGCCGTGAAGCGTAGGAGATGACTTTGTCTCTCTGTATGAGTACGCACCCGAGGCCAGTTCCCGACGCGTCACTGAATATCTGAAAGCCTTCTGTACCGTCTGGAAGTACAAGGATTGGAACTGAGACGAGCCGTTGCTTCAACTCTTGAAAGCTGGATTCACAGTCGTCACTCCATTCAAATACTACTCCCTTCTGGGTGAGGCGAGTCAGAGGCGACGCTAGTTTTGAAAAGCTTCGCACGAACCTACGGTAGTAGCCCGCTAAGCCCAGGAAACTACGAATGTCGCTAGCCGAGGCAGGTCGTTTCCAATCCACCACCGTATCAATCTTCTTTGGGTCCACCGCGACACCTTCGGAAGAGATTACGTGCCCGAGAAATGTCACGCTACTCATCCAGAACTCGCACTTACTCTGCTTGGCATATAGTTTGTTTTCACGCAGAATCTGCAGTACCGTCTTCAAATGTTCCGCGTGCTCTTCCCGATTCTTTGAGTAGACAAGGATATCGTCGATGAATACGACTGCAAATTTATCGATTTGAGGTCGGAAGACTCGATTCATCAGATCCATGAAAGCGGCCGGGGCATTCGTCAAACCGAACGGCATGACGAGGAATTCGTAATGACCATATCGAGTGCGGAAGGCAGACTTCGATACGTCGTCGGACTTGATCTTTAATTGATGATAGCCTGAACAAAGATCGATTTTTGAAAATATAGACGCGCCTTGCAGTTGGTCAAACAAGTCATCGATTCGCGGCAAAGGATACTTGTTCCGTACGGTCGTCTTGTTGAGTTTCCGATAGTCGATGCATAGCCGCAACGACCCATCCTTCTTCTTCACGAACAATACGGGAGCTCCCCACGGAGAGACACAATGGCGAATAAATCTGCGGTCTAGCAACTCTTGTAATTGCACCTTCAGCTCCTTCCGTTCTGCTGGAGACATTCGGTAAGGCGCCTTTGATATCGGCCGTGTATTCGAAAAGGTGTCGATGCTGAATTCAATTTCTCGATCCGGCGGCATCCCGGGCATCTCGTCAGGAAAAACGTCGAGAAAGTCTGCCACAACATCAGTCTGTATTGTGTTTGTATTATCCGTCCGCGTGTCTCGAACTGATGCCAAGTATCCCGCGCAGTCGAAACGCAGCATACGCCTTGCCGAGTTTGCCGATACCATCATCGCCGTCTTCGAGGCCGTACCGCACGAATATGAGAATTCTGTCTCGCCAGGAAGATGAAACACCACTCTCTTCTCCGTGCACTCGATCGTTGCACGATAAGCGCCCAACCAATCCATGCCCAGGATTATGTCGTAATCTTTGATGTCTAGCACGATGGCATCCAAGGATAGATATCTTCCCCCGACGTAAATGTGGCCATCCCTGCAAATAAAGTTTGTAGGCATATCGACTCCCGACGGAGTGCTAACGCTAATATTTATATCTAGTGATTGCATGGTTATTTTATTTTCTTTCGCATAATCAGCAGATATAAAGCTATGCGTCGTACCCGAATCGAATAGGACTCGAGCAGGTATATCTTTGTAGAGTAATATACCTGTTACAACCGTATCGGACGCGTACGCCTCGTCCCGAGTTAATGCATAACTCGGCCTTGAGCCCCATGGCGTTGATTCTGTTGATTGACGGGCACCGTATTTGCGCCATGCAGTGTCGGCGCTTTATATGGATTCGGAGTGTTCCTTGGTGGGTTGTGTTGATTCGGCTTCCCCGCCTGACAATATTGACTGAGGTGGCCTAGCTCGCCACACTTGAAGCATGTTCTCAGTCTACAATCGGGATCTCGATGCCCGTGCTTACCGCATCTATTGCAGTGTGGTCCGCCATGGCCTCGGTTATCAAATGTGTTTGGACGTTTTGGTACTCCCGATCCCCCGGCATCGTTAGGACGCTTGTTGAAGTTGTTGCGAACGACAGGCACGGCCCTTTGTGACATACGGCCAAAGATTCGCTCACTATCAAGTGCGGCTTCGTAGGATTCACGATAAGTTTTGCATCGTTGGTTCATGACGTCCCTACGCAGTTCGTCGTTGAGGCCTTGCTGAAAACGCTCGTACCATTCTTCTTTGTTGGGCAGAAAGGCGCCGACAAATTTTGCAAGTTTCGAGAAGCTTGCATCATAATCTTCAACACTCATATTCCTCTGCCTCAACATCATGAACTCATCCGCCTTCTGTCGACGGATGGCGCGAGGAACGTACTGCTCAAGGAAGGCTGTCTTGAACATTTCCCAAGAAATCTTTTTGTTGGAATCGGCTTCACTGATCTCTTGTTTCTTCGCCGCCCACCAGTCGTGTGCTCTTAGTTGTAATTGCAGCACCGCACAGGCCACCCTCTGGGACCCTTCGATGCAGAGGAGATCGAACAAGTCCTCCATCTCTGCGAGCCATCCTACTATCACGTCGGGCTCTGCTCGGCCGTTGAACTTCGGCGGGTTCATTTTGCGAAACTCCTTCACTTTGAGCATGGAAGGAGAGCTTATCATTTACGGGAAGACTTCTTCCTCCTCGTCTTCTTCTTGATCACCGTGCTTTTCCTCGAGTGCCGCGTCCGACGCCTTGGTATCGCCCGCCATCCTGCTCACTATCTCAGTCAGGGTGGACATCTGCTTCTGCTGCGCATCAAATTGGGTTTTGAATTGCATCTGAAGTTGTTGCTGCTGCAGTTCCATCAACTGTAGCATCTTCTCCATAGTCGTCTCGCTTGGGCCAGTACTTTTTGTGCTCGACGTACTATCTACGGTTTATGTTGTTGCGCCGGCAATTTTCTTATCTCGCTTAGTCATTCCTACAAACAGTATAAACCCGTTAGTATTTTTCAAAAATATCTACGGGCTTACCTGTATGGAACTTGTATTTCACGCAGCATGCCGACAAGCATTCAATCGAGCCATCGCAACGGACATTCCAACAATGAAACATCTTTCGCAAATCCGAGAAAACATAACTGTGCTTTGATACCAATTTGTCACGCCCCGAGTCGGCAACGTTCGTCCCCGATGTTAAATTTGCCGATTCGATCGTCCTCGCTAAGGCGTGATGCCGCACGAGCCTGGAGTTGCGCTCGTGCAAGGCAAGATGACAAGTTCTCAAACGGTTATTTTTTGATTTTGATATTAATACGCCAAGTCGAAACTTCACAAATCACATCAGAATATAAGACGCAGTATAGGAAGATAGAAATACTTTTCATTCATAGCTTGCAACGAAGTGCAAGTCATAATTTACATTGGATGCCGTTGCGGCTACATTGATTGAAAACAAAAAAAAAATACATTCGACAAGTTGTCTGAACTACGCTTGCCGTCCCATACATTCGCCCCTTTATACATAAGCCGTCGACTTGAATTGGCTTCAAAATACTTCAGCATAGGAAGAGCTTCAAAACGCGTCTCCGCCCTTCAGCTTCGTTTTAGGTTGGAGCGCCCGCCGCACCTGGGGAAATTGGGGGAGGGGATTAGCACACTTGCTAAGTGGACGAGACGAGCCAACTCGTCTAAACCGACTCTGATTGTTAGGGTAGGCATGCTTTAGAGTTGTCTTTCTATTAGAACTAAATGAATTCAGTTCATATTCGATAACCGTCTTTGAGTAATAAAGCATACAGTATAACATCGCAGTTTTTATATTTCTTACCACGGCCGTGCTCGTCCCTGCATGAAAATATAGATAATATTTACCCTGCATAAGACAATAGGTGAGCATGCAACTATCTTATATGCGGTCACTGGTGCTACGCACCACTAGGGACTTAATCGATGTTGGCATGCGACGCTACCCTTTCAGCCTAGGTTGCAAGCCTTACTGAAGGTCCCGCATGCCTCGCGCCGAAGCACGATGAATTATTCCCCCTAGGACGAATCGGTTCCGATGCCCCGGATACCGTTTCGAGGAAAACGAACTTGTGCACAAGCTGTCCATGACCATGCCTATGTGCGAACAGTTTAATATATGCAAACCATTTTGTATAGCGCGGACAGTATCAAACGACATTATCATTTATCGCAACTCATGCATCGATTCATTTTTCCCGAAGCCATACACTCGATTTAGCGTCCCGTAGGCACCAAATTGTCCGAGGCATCATAACCCATGTTCAACGTTTCATAATATTTTGCAGCACTTGAAATAGTCTATCTTTTTTCGTAAACCTTAAACTTTCTGGTTTATGTGAAAAACTTGTATTTGTAAATCGATACGTTTTTCCCGAGTTCTTGACTTAGTGGATTGGCATGCAATTAACTTGGCATCGTTCGATTTGAATGGATTCGAAGCAAGGAATAAGTTTGCGGGACAGAATAGAAAAGAAGGCCGAATCACCCACCGATTACTTTGCTTCGTGCCGATCGTCCAAGCTCTACGCAACGTCAATCCTTAGTTATACGAGCTCCTGCAATGGCACCAACGCTTTGTTAGAATTCCTTCTTTTCCCCTTGCATCGAAATTGTAATTGCATCCATGAAAATAATGCAATAGCACTTCATCAAGCCCAGCAGCAAAAGATCCAAGAAAACCATACAGCGGTCCGGTCCCGTCGAAGGGACTCTTATAGAGAGCTCACTCGCCGAGACGCAGCCCGCTGCATCTAGGACTTGTTCCAACAGAAGTCGTTCCATTAGTTGGATCGATTCTCGTATCTTCCGTCCAAATCGAATTGAATTGATGCCGCAAGGCGTTATCGTTTTACCAAGCTTAGCGATCGAGTCAGATGACCATCTAAGTTCCCGGCCGATCTGACTCGGTGCTAGCATATTATGAAGTTCCGTCGCCTATCGAAAGCGGGGCGCTACAGCGAGTGTCAAACGTGTGAACTCCGTAATGTGCTCTTTGGCCGTCCCGATATCCTTGAGTTGCTGCAAGCTCTGTCATGCTGTGAAATCCACGTTCTTTGTATATAACTGAGACTTGATCTTTTTCTTAAGATCCTTCCAAGTCTCAATCAAGCACAAATCCTTCTCTCTTTCCATGCACCTACGACGCCCACAACATAACATCGTAGGTAAAGTAGAGTGGACTAATGTTTACGTTACAAGTCTCATCCTTGATGTGCAATGCCTTAAACTATCGCTACACATTCCATAAGAAATCACCATATCTTTGGCATGCATCCCGCACACCGCTGAAGGTCCACCATTTGCAGTGACCTTCTCTAAAACTGCAATTATAGTCTTGAGTTATTCGCAACTCTCAACCAATGTCTTCAGCTCCTCGTAGCCTTGAACATTCTCATGCAAGTTCTCGATCTCCATACGATGTGCCTTGAGCTCCTCCTCAAGTTTGAATAGTATCTCTTCGATTCACTTTTAGAATATTGTCATGGATGAACTGACATCACCCTCCAACCCACTGTAGAAATCATCTAGTCTCATGCTTGTCATGCCCCGATTCTGTAGAATAGATAGTCGTCCCCCGGCGTGATGCCGTGTGAACCTAAGTTGCGATCTCACAAGGCATAGTCATAAGGTTATCCGAAACACAATAACAAGAGAATGCACAGAGTAAATTGAACACATTATATAGAAGAAAACTTGAGCTTTATTGATAATGAACATCATATTACAGACTCGATACAAGGTGTCCCGCGGGCAACAAACTGACTCCATTACAAAATAAACATCGATGAGATAGTCGCTCCATACATCACACTCCTTTACAACCAAAGTATGTAGACACCTGGGATAGGGGAGAGTCGAGACATCTCAGCTTGGACAGTTGTGGAGTCTTCAAAATAGATTGAGTCAAGGCTTCGCACGCACGGACGAAGCTTTAAAACACACGAGCGCTGCCTTCAGTCACGCGGCACGCTCCTCCTGATTTATAGCACCTGCGGAGAGCGAGGATCAGTACAATCAACGTGTACTGGCAAGTGGCTAATTATTTTCATGCTCTCATTTGGTTCAAGAATTTAGATAAAATGTACAACTTGTTTTAGTGATCTTTCTAGCCATCCTAGTCAGTTTCATGCAAGCAGTTTGATGGAACATAAATAAGAAAAATTTACGCTAGAACTTACCCATGGCATAGCGTGCCGTGCAATATTAAGCTTACCATGTTCTTCTCGGTCATATTGCATAACATAAGTTTAACTAGTACATAATTTCGGAGGTCATTGGCATGAAAACCATTCTGGACATAGCTTGGTTTAGACGGTGAGCGTTCAACGCAGATAGCGAGCCCCGTTGAAGGAGCACCGAATACACGCGGTACAATCCAGCATAGCTATTGTGTTTCTTCCTACGTCGGATCGGTCCCAATGGCCCCGAAATACCGTCCGAAGAAACAATCGCCCTTGTATGGAAGTTGTCCATGACTGTGCTACATTAACGAGTGATTTAAATCATATTTATGATTCACGTGTCTCGACGTATTAAGTCGTTCGGACTATTCCTCAAAATCTAAACCAATCTTTCGTGTACACCTAGGCGTTAGTCCGATAGTGTTTCTATCGATATTCACTCTAATTATATCTCCGTTCCCGACCGAGCGATATTTGATATCGCTCGCAATTCGTTGGCACCATAAAATCTAGGTACGTGGCACGCGACACAACTTAGCCAAAAGATTGTGTGCATAGCTATCCCATACGGATTATACTCTTATTTTGCACGTTTATTTGCTAATGTCGACATAGGACTATTTAGGCATACATGCAACTTGCTAACTTTAGCATGTATTTTCTATCAACTCAAGTTTGACACCGTTCGGCACAAAGACCATCGCCTACCGATGCGTTCGATTGAACACTTGTACGAGCTTTTAAAAATATTTAGACTTATTGTATGAACATGCCATGGGATATTTGAGAGAGTGCGTACACTTCTTTATCAACGACTAGCTTTCAAAACTGAGAGATTCGACTTAAAATCCGAGGACGTAAAGTCGTGCTCTGATACCACTACTGTCACGCCCCGCTCCCGTAGGAGCGTTCGTCCTCGCTAAGACGTGATGCCGCGTAAGCCTAGATTGCACTCACGCAAGGAAGGTCCATAACTGCCGATTACAGGCTAAGCGACGGGGGTCGTCGCACAGAAGTCCCAAGCAGAAACATTGAATAGTTAGTGTAGTGCCCCGTCCCGCTCAGTCAAACGGAGGAATCGAAACACCGACGGCGTTCGGACTTAGCCTTACAACGGCTGCTCGAAGACATCGCTCGGTCGAGACGAACCGCTCGCTCAGGTGGGGTAGTTTCGGTGAACTCGCCTCATCTTTACATTCACATAATAAATCACATATTTTTAACTTGCACAAGTAGGCTTGATAATAAAAGAGACGAATCCACATAGCTAAAGGGAATAATCCCGACGGGTCGAATTGAGTTAGAATATGGAAAGGTCCAAAACGATCGTCTTAGAGTTGGTGCACGGCGTGCTTTAAAAATGACACTTGGTCCTTCGTCCCATGGCTTGAGAGAAGGAAGAGTTTGTCTTCGCCACAAGCTAAGAATTAGCCAAATTTATAGGCGTCGCCCGCATAAATGCTTCATAAAGCATGCACGGTCTCTTCGCCCAAGGCGTGACATAGCCTCTGCTCGTCGATGGGCTAAGTTATATTGCACGGCTTGTAGCATAAGTCTAGGCACTTCAAATAACTTGGTTGTTCAAGTCGAACGTGTGCACGGCACGTTCCTACGATGCAAGGCTTGGCGCAGCCTTTGCTCGTCAAGTTGTTGCAAAGTAAGTTAGGCAAGTTACGTTAAGCTATCAGGAGTAGTAGCAGGCACGGCCCTATGAGTTCTACGGCCGGTGTAATCACATAGTCTCACGATTGAAGTGCCCGTCATATAGAGTATGACTTGGGCGGTGGTGTCACATAGAGTTTCACGTTGGTTTGAGACACGATGGCATGGACTTAATGTTTTAAGGCACGGGCCACGGTTGAATTCCTGAGTTTGGAAAGTATTTCAACTAAGTTGTTCTTGAGTTGAGTGAAATGATAGGGCAAGAAAGAAAGAAGAATGCTCACGACTGGGTCGTTGAGGCAAAAAAGAAGAATGCTCGCGACTACGGGTCGTCGAGGCAAGATCTCAGATGTAAGAAGTATTGAAATTAGCCCTGAGAGAGATGGTAACACTAGAAGTAGCAATGACTGTGTGAGACGTCAGTTTGAGTCGAGTCTTGCATGGTCATTGGACAACTTGTACAAGATAAATAAAATAAACAATTTCTCGAACGGCGACCCCGGCAGCCCAGGGGAACCGTTGCGATAGAGACTTTTCGTAGACTGTGTGCTGGATGACCGCACGGGTTAGGCGAGAACTTACAACGGAGCTAGCTACTCGCACTGGCAAGGGGCGTCCGTCTAATCAAAACTACAAAAGGAGTCCACAATGGCTCTGGGCGCCAGTGACCAAATTCATATAGTTGAGTCGGCAGAATAGCGGCAAACCACGTGTATGCCTTTGGATTTGGTCTAGAACTTGGATGTATGTTTAGTCGGTAACACAAAATGTTTAGGCCTAAGATTTGGTTGCAACGAAGACACCGTACTTCGGCACGAGATGTGGCGTCGAGTCTTGAGTTGTCGGCATATAGGTTGCATAGTTTGGATGTAAGTTGTCTTGAGTTTAAGTCAGGAAATGCCGCAGGACAAAGTTGGTCGAGTGACACTTAACCCACAAGTCTTGATTGGGTCAGTTGATGATTTAGTAGCAAAGGGCCGCGAGGCGGCAAGGGCCGCGAGGCGGCAAGGGCCGCGAGTCTCACTTGAGTTACGAGGCACAGCCTCAACAAGGACTTGTAGCACGATCACATGGAAAAGGAGTCTTATCACGTAGTTGCGTCTCTGATTTTATGCCAAAGGGCAAACACGACTTGATAGGTTAACCTTGTTGGCACGAGAAGGGTCTAGAGGCAAAGTATGAGTTAACATCGTTATTGCAAGCACGGGATGGTCTAAAGACACGAAATAGGCCAAGGCGTCTGTCCTAAAACCGATCCTAAGGAAAGAGTAGAAAGACAATCATGAAGGGGCTAAGTTGCACAAAGTAAATCAAACGTGTCGGTTTTGTATGGGTGGGCGAGGAGCTCATTCCACCAGTACAGTTGAGTACTGACACCCACGTAGTTTACATGTGCAGGCACAAGTAGAAGCTCGTGGCGTGGAGCTCGCTTGGATGCATCGAGGTACAAAGTAAATCAGACTGTGTGCTGGATGACCGCACGGCCGCATGGAGTAAAGACTTATACATGACATAATGTATGGACGTCGCCTTCCGAAGCTTTCGCTGGCTCAAGACTTGTATTTGAGAGATGAGAGAGAGCAGAGTGAACTTGTAACGTGAGATGAGTGAGCTTGAGAGACTTGTAATCTTGGCCTTGCGTCCATTGTAAATCTTTGTTCCAATATCAATACAGAGCTTTCTGTTGAATAACTTGTATTTGTTCTAAATTTCCGCTGCATGTTCAATGTCTCTGCATGGGACTTCTGTGCGACGACCCCGTCGCAGCCGCTGAAATCGGCCGTTATGGAAACCGCCTTGTACGAGCGCAATCTAGGCTCGTGCGGCATCACGCCTTAGTGAGGACAATCGCTCCTACGGGAGCGGGGCGTGACAGTTAGCAGCAGAAATTTGAAGCAAAACACAAGTCATGTAAAATACTATTTTATTAATATTGAACAAAGATTACAAGGTGGCACTAGGCCAAATTACAAGTCTCTCAAGCTTACTTTTCTCTCATATTACAAGTCACTCTGCTCTCTCTCAATTCTCAATACAAGCTTCAAGACGACAAGTGGCAGATTCTGCGGAATGACGATGTCCACACATTATGTCCCGTATAAGTCCTGACTCCATTCGGCCACACACCTCGAAACGCCAAGGAACTCCATGCCTCGACGCATCCAAACGAGCTCCACGCCATCGGGCTTCTACCTGTGCCTGCACATGGAAACTGTGTGGGTGTCAGTCCTCAACTGCACTGGTGGAGTGAGCTCTTCGCCTACCCATACAAAACCGACACGTTCATTTACTTGCGTAACTTAATCCCTTTTTGATTGTCTTGCTAGTCTTGTCTTAGGATCAATTTTAGGACAAAGATACATTGGCCTATACTTGACAATGCACCGACAAGGTCGTGCTATACTCTATTCGTGACTTCAATATATTCGAGGCAGTACCTCGCTGAGTAGAAACTTAAGCAACTCGACCGTGCCAAGACTTTTTGTCATGCCCCGATTCGGGGAATCTTTCGTCCTCGCTTCGATTCGCACCGAATCGTTCATCCTCGCTAATACGTGATGCCGTACAAGTCTGGTATTGCACTTGTACAAGGCAAGAACGTGCACTATTATGTCATTTAGAAACATTGGAAATCCAGCCACATTTCAGAAACATTGAGGACACAGTATAGGAAGAAATAATACTCATTTTATTGATAATTGTAGTCAAAATACAACTTTTCTTGATACTATTTGAAATGCCTCTTCGGCTACATTGATTCATGAAAAGAAGTACAACTGATATGTTGCCATGAAATAACATCTCGTTCCATACATCATGCCCCTTTAGTACTTTGAAATATAAGTAGCAATCTTTGAAAACTTCATAATACTTTGTGCGTCTTTAGGAAAAACAACTTGAAAGTAGTAGCAATTCAGAAAGCCTTAGTTTGGTCGTGCGCCTGAGCCTTCTCCAGTACCTGTGGAGGAGGGGGTCAGCACATTATAACAATGCACTGGTGAGCCCCGTTGGCCCACTCAGCTAAACCAATATTATATTAGTGACAAGCATTTTAAAGATATGAACTTATTAGGAACAGGCAACATTTAGAGTGAATCACAATTAAGGCAACATAGAATTTTACGAAACTATATTTACTTTACCATTGGCCGAATGCAGTTTTCCTGCATAAGATACAGGATAATAATAATATACTTACTGCCCCTGCATAAGTCATTGATTAACATACATCCTTACAACATGACCATTGGTGTTAGTGCACCATTTCGGACGTTGCCATATAGGACTTCGAAAGGTAATCGGCGCACCATTTTACTTGGGTTGCAAGCCCTAATGAAATGTCCCGACACCACGTACCCTTAAAGTACGTTTACACTTCCTCTATGGTCGGATCGGTCCCAGTGTTGGGCATACCGTCCGAGGAAGCAGTCACCCCCTTGTATAAAAGTTGTCTCCGGTCATGCGAATGCGTGTCCGACTCGACAAATATAGTGTGCATAGAATATTGAAGTACTAGGCACATATTCATTCTCAGCATTTCATATTCCATCATCATAGGCATCAATTCGTTTCATTTCCATGTTCAAAGGGACGAGCATAATCTCAATGTTGTTAATAGTGTAATCGATCCATTCAATTTCATTCTCTAGCTTCTTAGTGGTATTAACTTGTGGCATTAGCAACTTGATATCGATCAATGGATGTTGCAAGACAATTATTTAGTTGGCATGAAGGAATAATGGGAGGGACAAAACCACCACAGAGATCCACACTCACCAAATTAGAGAATCGCATAGAGAGAGAGAGACTTGCACGCTTAGCCATCCATCACGCTTCTGTCTGCAATGGCACTAAAAGTTTGGTTAATACTCCGTCTCGTTATGTTTCCTTCTCTCAAAATTCTCAAGAATGAATGCTATGCAAATCGATAAAAAAGACAAGAATCAAATCATCAAAAATTATTCAGAAAAGCATCTATCAAAACCAAGCAACAAAACCAGCAGCAAAACATCCAGAGAAAACTCTTGGACGTATTTCAAGAGAAACCAATCCATTAGTTGGAAAGATTCTTATGCACTTGTCCGTGATCGATTTGATACCGATGGTAAGTTTTCCTAATACTTGGTTCTGACCGAGTTAACCAAGCCATAAGCCTTAAATAGTGAACCGCTAGGAGCGGGGCACTACATAATATACCTCTAAGAAAAAGTTTCATCCTCGAAACTTAAAGCAAAAGTCCAACCTCAAAATTATCAAACAGCGAGGGGTATTTCACTCACATCTCCTCCTCCAGTTCCCACGTTGACTCCTCGACCGCATGGTTCCGGCATAGTACGTTGACTAAGGATACTGTCCGATTCCGCAAATTTTTCTCTTTTCTGTCCAAAATTTGGACAAGCTCTTTAGTGTAGGATAGGTCAGCGCTCAGCTGCAACTGATCGAAGTTCACTACGTGACTTGAATCATGCACGTACTTCTGCAGTTGGGATACATGGAAGACATCGTGCACATCAGCCAGTACGGGAGGTAGTGCAAGTCAATAAGCCACTGAGGCTACCTTCTCTAAAATTTTGAAGGTTCCAATGAATCTCGAGCTCAGCTTTCCTTTTATCCCAAATCGTATCACACCTCGCATGGGTGTGACCTTCAAGAAGACATGATCGTCCGTCGTAAATTCCAAAGGTCGTCGATGTATATTCGTACAACTCTTTTGTCGACTTTGAGCAACTCTAAGCCTTTCTCGAATTAAGCGGACCCTCTCGACGGCTTGTTCAACAAGTTCTGGTCCGAGCACTTACCGTTCGTCGACTTTATCCCAGTATATCGGTGATCGACATTTTCTTCCATACAAGGCTTCGTACGGGGCCATCTGGATACTTGCATGATAACTGTTGTTATAGGTAAATTTGGCCAATGCGAGATGCGTATCCCAATTTGTCTTCGAATCGAGCACGCACAATCTTAACATATCCTCAAGGATCTGATTTACTCTCTCTGTTTGGCCATCGGTCTGCAGATGGTATGTCGAACCGAAATTCAACTTTGTGCCTAATACTGAGTACATACTTGTCCAAAATCGTGATAAGAATCGTCCGTCTCTATCTGACACTATAGAAACTGGTATCCCGTGTAATCGGATAATTTCATTCATGTAGATCTGAGCTAACCGTTCAATGCTCTATGTCACTTTTATTGGAATGAAATGAGCCGACTTGGTTAATCTATCCACGATTACCCAAATCGCATCATTCCCCTTCTGAGTTCTTGGCAAGCCGACTATAAAGTTCATACAAATATTATCCCATTTCCACTGCGGAATAGCCAGATTTTGTAGTTCTCTGCCTGGCCATTGGTGTTCAGCCTTTACACGCTAACAAGCTAAGCATTGTGACACGAATAGGGCCACATCCTTCTTCATACCATGCCCACCAAAATGTTATGCGCAGATCCTTGTACATTTTAGTGCTTCCCGGATGCAAGGAATACTTCGTAAAATGAGCCTCGGTCAGTATTTCCTTCCTGAGTTCCTCATCCTTAGGAACACACAATCTTCCCTTGACACGAATAGTGTCATCTTCAACTGTAAAGTCGAACGCCTTTCCTGTTAGAATCAACTCGCGTATCTTCTGTAGAAACGGATCGTCCTTCTGAGCAATTTTAATCCTTTCCTGGAGGCTCGGCTCAAGCTGCAACTGAGCCAACTGTACATTTTGTATAGGGATTCTTAATTCGATGTCCGTCTCTTCAAGATCTCGTAGTACCTCCTTTGCTACTGCTAGTGTTCCAACGAATTTTTGACTCAAAGCATCAGCTACCACGTTTCCTTTACCCAGCGTGTAGGAAATTGTCAAGTCATAGTCCTTTATTAATTCTAACCAATGCTGCTGCCTCAAATTTAATTCCTTCTGTGTGAATATGTACTTCATGCTTTCGTGATCCGTGAAGATCTTGTAGGACACACCATAGAGATAGTGCTGCCACAATTTCAATGCGAACACAATTGCCGCCAGTTCTAAGTCATGAGTTGGGTAATTCTTCTCATGCTGTTTGAGTTGTCTCGATGCATATGATATTGTCTTCCCACGTTGCATGAGAACACATCCCAAACCAAGTTTCGATGCGTTACTGTAGATCTGAAATCCCTCAGAGCCTTCTAGAAGGGCTAAAATTGGAGTCATGACGAGCCACTGCTTTAGTTCCTGAAAACTACTCTCACAGTCGTCGGTCCACTTAAATACGACTTCCTTCTGAGTGAGGCGAGTCAAAGGCAAAGCGATTCTTGAAAAGTCTTTCACAAACCTACGGTAGTACCTGGCTAAACCAAGGAAACTCTGTATCTCACTAGCTGATGCAGGCTATTTCCTGTCTACAACTGCCTCGATCTTCTTTGGGTCAATGGTAACGCCTTCTGCCGAAACAACATACCCTAGGATCGACACGCTATTCATCCAAAAGTCGTATTTGCTCAAGCATATAGCTGATTGTCTCGCAGCATCTAAAGTACCTCTCTCAAGTATTCGACATGAGTCTCCCTGTCCTTTGAGTAGATCAAGATATCATCGATGAATACAATAACGAACTTGTCTAAGAACGGTCGAAATACTCTATTTATTAGATCCATAAAGGCTGCTGGAGTATTAGTCAAACCGAATGGCATGACCAAAAACTTATAGTGTCCGTATCTCGTACAGAATGCTGACTTAGGGACATCTTCGGGTCTGATATTCAACTGGTGGTATCCTGAACGAAGATCGATTTTAGAAAACACGGTTGTCCCTTGTAGCTGATCGAACAGATCATCTATCCTTGGCAAGGGATACTTGTTACGGATGGTTGCCTTATTTAGTTCTCTGTAATCGATGCACAGCCGTATCATTCAATCCTTCCTCTTTACAAATAGTACTGGAGCTCCCCATGGCGATACACTTGGGCGAATATATCCACGGTCTAGTAATTCTTGTAGCTGTACCTTTAGTTTGTTTAATTCTGCCAGAGCCATCCTGTACGGTGCCTTCGATATCTGACGAGTATCTGAGAATGTATCAATTGTGAATTCAATTTCTCTATCCGGCGACATTCCAGGTACTTCGTCCGGGAACACGTCGAGGAACTCTGCCACGATTTTGATCTGATTTGAGCCTACACCCTTCATCCGAGTACCTTGAACAGAAGCGAGGAACCCTTCACACCCTGAGTACAACATGTACCTTGCTATAACTGTCGATATTACCATTGGTCCTTGGAACGTCGAGCCGCACGAGTAAGAGAACTCCGTTTCTTCGGGTAGGCAAAACACAACTCTCTTATCTGCACAGTCGATTGTCGCATGACAGATGCTAAGCCAGTCCATTCCCAAGATGATATTGTACTCCTTGATGTCGAGTACAATTGCGTCCAAAGATAAATTCTTGCCTCCAATTTTAATGTAGCCATCCCTGCAAATCAAAGTTACAGGCATATCAACTCCCGAAGGAGTGCTAACACACAGAGCTGCCTTTAGTAGAGTCATACAAAATTTATTTTCTATTGCAAAATTAGATGAGATAAAGCAATGAGTAGCATCAGAATCAAACAGCACCCGGACATGTATGCCTTTGTACAACAACATACCTGCTATTACATTCTCTGCGGTCTGGGCCTCTGCTTGAGTCAAAGCATAAACCCTTGCTTGCGCACCTTGTTGTTGATTCGGTGCATTCCCAGTTGGAGCTGGTAAGGCTAGTGGCGCTTGGCTACGATTCTGGTTGTTATGTTGGCCCCGGTTCTGATTGTTATACTGTCCATGGTACTGATTGTTGTTATGTCCACGAGGAGGATACTGATTTCCCCTACCTCCGTATTTAGCTGCCTTATGGCCCATACCACCACATTTGTAACACCCCGCACAATGCTCTTCAGTACGGTGTCCCACTCGGCTGTATTTATTGCAATGTGGCAACTGTTGTTGATGCCCTCTGTTGTCACCTGCATTATGACGCTTAGGTGCGTCATTCCTTCCCGCAGACCAAGGCCGTTTCTGGTTACTGCCTTGGTAGTTTTGTGTTGTTTCGTGACTAACGGGCAGATAAAAACTCTCTATCTCAAGAGTAGTTTCATACGCCTCCCTGTAAGATGTACACTTCCGACTTAGCACATCGCACTGTAGGCCATCATTCAATCCTTGCATGAATCTTTCCCGCTTTGCGTCATCATTCGGAACCATATATTCAGCGAATGCAACTCTCTTCAGAAATTCGGTTTCGTAATCATCTACTGACATACTGCCCTACTGGAGTGCTACATACTCCTTCTCTTTCTGCTGACGGACAGCTGGTGGAATGAATTGAGCAATGAAAGCCTGCTTGAAGGTTTCCCAAGATATCTTTATATCCTGACTATTACCGCAAAGTGCTTGTCTCTGTGAAGTCCACCATTCCTGGGCCTTGAGATGAAGTTGTACAGCGGTACACTCCACCCTCTTACTGCCCTGTATATCCAACATTCGAAAGTAGCCCTCAAGTGTGTTCAAGAAGCCCATCACTTCATCTGGCTCCGCTCTCCTATTAAACTCAGGTGGGTCGTAACTTTTGAATTCGGAGAACTTAAAGCTCGTTCTCTTCCGTGTTGGCGTTTTAGATTTCTCTGTCGGCACGTCTACGGTCTCGGTTGCGGCGACCTTTGCAGAAACATTAGGATCGATCGTCAGCTTGGTGACAATCTGAGTCAAATTATCCACTTGCTTTTGTTGAGCATCCAGCTGCTCCTGAAATTGATACTGAAGCTGCTCTTGAAGCGCGCGATGTTGAGCTTCGCTCTGCTTCCTCTGAGCCTCCATTAGTTTCATCAGTTTCTCCATTGGATCAGACGATGAATTCATCTTCGAGCTATCACCTTTGGTCATTCTATAACAAAAATAATTCCATTAGCACTCATAAAATATTTATGGGCTCATTGTATGGAACATTATTTCATGCCAGTGCTATCGACACCATCAACCGAGAAAATTTGCATAAAGACTTCCTTTTTGAAAATATTTTTGAAATTCGAGGAATTGAAACCATGCTTCGATACCAACTTGTCACGCTCCGATTCGGGAAATCTTTCATCCTCGCTTCGATTCGCACCGAATTGTTCGTCCTCGCTATGGCTGATGCCGTATAAGTCTGGTGTTGCACTTGTACAAGGCAAGAACGTATACTATTATGTCATTTAGAAACATTTGGAAACCCAACCACATTTCAGAAACATTGAGGACACAATATAGGAAGAAGTAATACTCATTTTATTGATAATTGTAGTCAGAATACAACTTTTCTCGATACTATTTGAAATACCTCTTCGGCTACATTGATTCATGAAAAGAAATACAACTGATATGCTGCCATAAAATAACTTCTCGTTCCATACATCATGCCCCTTTAGTACTTTAAAATATAAGCAACAATCTTTGAAAACCCCACAATACTTTGTGCGTCTTTAGGGAAAACAACTTAAAAGTAGTATCAATTCAGAAAGCCTTAGTTTGGTCGTATGCCTGAGCCTTCTCCAGTACCTGTGGAGGAGGGGTCAACACATTATAACAATGCACTGGTGAGCCCCATTGTCCTACTCAGCTAAACCAATATTTTATTAATGACAAGCATTTTAAAGATATGAACGTATTAGGAACATGCAACATTTAGAGTGAATCACAATTAAGACAACATGGAAATTCACGAAACCATGGTTACTTTACCATTGGCTGAATCCATCTTTCCTGCATACGATACAGGATAATAATAATATACTTATCGCCCCTACATAAGACATTGATTAGCATACATCCTTACAACATGACCATTGGTGTTACTTCACTATTTCGGACGTTGCCATATAGGACTTCGAAAGATAATCGGCGTGCCATTTCACTTGGGTTGCAAGCTCTAATAAAATGTCCCGACACCACGTACCCTTAAAGTATGTTTACACTTCCTTCATGGTCGGATCGGTCCCAACGCTGGACATACCGTCCGAGGAAGCAGTCACCCCCTTGTATACAAGTTATCCCCGGTCATACGAATGCGTGTCCGACTCGACAAATATACAGCATTTCATATTCCATCATCATAGGCATCAATTTGTTTCATTTCCATGTTCAAAGGGACGAGCATAATCTCAATGTTGTTAACAGTATAATCGATTCATTCAATTTCATTCTCTAGCTTCTTAGTGGTATTGACTTGTGGCATTAGCAACTTGATATCGATTAACGGATGTTGCAAGACAATTATTTAGTTGGCATGAAGGAATAACGAGAGGGATAAAACCACCCGAGAGATCCATACTCACCAAATTAGAGAATCGCAGAGAGAGAGAGAGAGAGGGAGACACTTGCACGCTTATTCTTCCGTCACGCGTCAGTCTGTAATGTCACCAAAAGTTTGGTTAATACTCCGTCTCGTTATGTTCCATTCTCTCAGATTCTCAAGAATAAATGCTATACAAATTGATGAAAACGGGCAAGAATCAAATCATTGAAAATTATTCAGAAAAGGTTCTTATGCACTTGTCCGTGATCGATTCGATGCCGACGGTATGTTTCCCCAATACTCGGTTCTGATCGAGTAACCAAGCCACATGCCTTACATAGTGAACTGGGGCACTACACTTTTTACTTGTTTCTATGTGCCTCTAGCCCATTCTCGTACCAATGATGTCAAGGGAACGACTCGTGCTGGTCGTGCCACTAGACTTAATCTTGCTTTAGGATCTAGGTCGTGCCTTCCAAGTATCAACCAGACTTAACTAACTTGCCTTATGGCCCTTCCTGACTTAACTCGAGACGATGCTATATTCATGCCGAAGCACGTGTCCTTGCTATAGCCAAATCTTAGGCTCCAGAATGGTGTTGCAACCGTGTACACCTAACCCGTGCCGATTCAAGGTAACCCAACTCGTAACTTGCTAGTACTCGACGCAATCCAAAGGCATACACGCGGATAGCCGCTCTTATGCTGACACATCTATATGAGTGGTCACAAGCAATATCAAGCTATCATGGATCTTTGCATACGGTGACCATCCGTGTGCGAGATACGAGCTTCCACCGAATGACCCACATCCTATATTATTTCATTCCAAACGAGTCTTACCGTCGATGAAGGCCGTACAATATCTGTAATTCCTCCTAGGCCGATACGAACCCGGCGCCCCAGGATCGCTCGAGGAATTCACCTTGCGCGCAAGTTGTCCAATGACCATGCAAGACTCAACTCGATCTATCAAGTCCTTTCTTAACCATGACCATGCTTTCCAACTTTATATCGAGACTCCCAAGTAGCGGGACCGATCTCGATGACAACCAGTCGCGTGGAGGTCCTTATCGTGACTCCCAAGTAGCGGGACCGATCTCGTGACTTCCTTATCGAGACTCCCAAGTAGCATGACTGATCTCGTGACCTTTCTTATCGAGACTTCCAAGTAGCGGGACCGATCTCGTGTGCTTCCTTATCGAGACTCCCAAGTAGCGAGACCGATCTCGTGCGCTTCCTTATTGAGACTCCAAAGTAGCAGAACCGATCTCGTGTGCTTCCTTATCGAGACTCCCAAGTAGCGGGATCGATCTCGTGAGCTTCCTTATCGAGACTTATCGAGACTCCCAAGTAGCGGGACCGATCTCGTGTGCTTCCTTTGTCCGTGGCATGCTTTTCACTAAACCAACCGTGGCTCGTGCCTTAGATTGACTTGTTCTCTAGGCAACAACATCGCTCAAGTCACATACTTTATATGACGAGTCTTATTCTCATAGGACTATGTGACTTGACAACCGCAGGCAACAGAGGATAGTGCTTGCTATAACTTTGATAGCCCAGTCAAACTCTTGTCTAACTTATTCGGGCAAACAACTTGACGAGCAAAGGCTACACCAAACTTTGTATCGAGGGAACGTGCTATGTACGCGGTCGACTTGAACAACCAAGCTCTTTGGGTGCCTAGACTTAAGCCACAAGCTGTGCAATACGACTTAAACTATGGGAAAGGCGAAGGCTATGCCAAGCCTTGGACGACGGGACCGTGCATGCTTTATCAAGCATTCCTCCGGGCGACGCCTATGACTTAGGCTAATTCCAGCATTGTGGCAACTTAGTAACTTAGGCCAACTTCCTTCTTCCAAGCCACGGGACGAATGACCGAGTGTCATTTTGAAAGCACGCTGAGCAGACTTCTAAGCAGATCGTGGGACCTTTTTTTTCTATGTTCTATCACATTCCGACCCGTCGAGATTATTTCCTTAGCTATGTGGATGCATATCTTTTATTATCAAGCCTAACTTGTGTAAGTTAAAAACATACAATTTATTATGTGAAGGCTAAGATGAGGAAAGTTTACTGAAACTACCACACCTGAGCGAGGAGTCACCTCGACCGAGCGAGTTTTTGGGCAGCCGTTGCAAGGCTTAGTTCGAACGCTGTCGGCATTTGATTCCTTCGATTGACTGAGCGGAACGAGGCACTATACTGGCTCCCAAGACGATGTTGCTGCTACTGAGGCATCGTTGGGTTCGGTCTCTTGGCCGGGCAATTTGAACTAAAGTGTTCCCTTTTACCACAGTTCCAGCATCCTCCTTCAGGAACTTTGCAATCGACGGCTAGGTGTCCGAATCAGCGACATCTGTTACAGCGAGGTCCCGTATTCCGCCCTTGGTATCTGCCTTGGTGCCTATTGTTCGAACGCTTGGTCACGTTGTTTCCTCCTGCATGGTTAGGGCGCTTATGATTGTATGTATGCATAGTATCGGCAGCAGCTGGAGGATATTGGCGCTCAAGACGGAGAGCATGGTTCAGGGACTCACCCATTGTCTTGTATTCCGGAACTGAAACATGTGCAGAGATAGAGGGCTGCAAACCCACTTCAAACCGTCGAGCGTGACTCTCCATTATAGGCAAGAACAATCTAGCAAATTTGGCCAGTTTATTGAACTCTGCTGTGTAATACCGCACCGTCATATTTCCTTGCTTTAACAGCATAAATTCATTCTCTTATTCTTATAGAATAGCTGCAGGTAGGTACTTGATCTCGAACGCCCGTCGGATGGTGGTCCAAGAGATTGCCGCTGTCTCGTCGTCTCGTCGAATCGCTCATTTTTATGCGGCCGACCAGTCGTACACGTTCAATCAGAGTAGAAGCTAAGCACATGCAACTTTTTTGTACTCATCCATGCCTAGAAGCTCGAACCGGTCTTCCAACTCCTCCAACTAATCAATCGCCAAAGAAGGGTCTTCAGTACTGCAGAAGGACGTACGAAATTTTTTCATGAATTTTGACACCTCAAAGTTGGAACTCCTTGGTGTAGCAGGTAGTCGCTCGGGTACCTCCGGCTCGATTTCGATCGCTCGGACCGCAGGCTCGGTTACGGCATGAGTCATTGCAGAGTTGTCGTTGGCCACAACTGTTTGGATGATTTGCTGAAGAGTATCAAGCTGCTTTTGTTGTAGCTTGAATTGCGTATTGAATCGGGTCTCAAACTGAGTCTGGCGTACCTCATCTTGTCTCCGCTGGTCTTCAACGTGCTGTCGATGTTGTTCGTTCAAGCGCTAATTGGCCTCGGTCTGATGTTGTTGCGCTTCCAGCATGTGCATCATCCGTTCCATGGGTTCTATGGGGGCTTTTGAGGGTCCCTTTTCTGAGCTGCTCGAGCTGCTTGAAGCACTTACTTCGTTTCCACCCACAGCTTTTCGGACTTCTGGGATAAGAGGCAACTCATATTAGTCTCAAGAAATATTACGGACTCACTGTATGAAACAACTCATCTCATCGACACGAGGTCAAAGGTTCAAGACTCAAACAGAAGGCCAAAGGACGTAAAGCCGTGCTCTGATACCATTATGTTACGTCCCAATTCCATAGAATCGATAGTCGTCCCCCAGACGTGATGTCGTGCGAACCTAAGTTACGATCGCACAAGGCATAGTCATAAGGTTATCCGAAACACAACAACAAGAAAATGCGCAGAGTAAATTGAACACATTATATAGAAGAAAACTTAAGCTTTATTGATAAGGAACATCATATTACAGACTCGATACAAGGTGCCACGCGGGCTACAATTTGACTCCATTACAAAATAACATCGATGAGATAGCCGTTCCATACATTGTACTCCTTTACAACCAAAGTATGTAGACACCTGGGATAGGGGAGAGCCGAGACATCTTAGCTTGGACAGTTGTGGAGTCTTCAAAAGAGATTGAGTCAAGGCTTCGTACGCACGGACGTAGCTTCAAAACACACGAGCGCTGCCTTCAGTCACGCGGTACGCTCCTTCTGATTTATAGCACCTGTGGAGGGTGAGGATCAGTACAATCAACGTGTACTGGCGAGTGGCTAATTATTTTCCATGCTCTCATTTGGTTCAAGAATTTAGATAAAACATACAACTTATGTTAGTGATCTTTCTAGCCATCCTAGTCAGTTTCATGCAAGCAGTTTGATGGAACATAAATAAGAAGAATTTATGCTAGAACTTACCTACGACATAGCGTGCTGTGCAACATAAAGCTTACCATGTTCTTCTCTGTCATATTGCATAACATAAGTTTAACTAGTACATAATTTCGGAGGTCATTGGCATGAAAACCATTCTGGACATTGTCACGCCCCGACTCGGAATCACCCGAATCATCGTCCTCGCTGGGGCGTGATGCCGCACGAGCCTGGAGTTGCGCTCGTGCAAGGCAAGATGACAAGTTCTCAAATGGTTATCTTTTGAGTTGATATTCACAACGAAAGGAAAATAGAGTATACGAAACAAATCTCTTTATTGATATTCGAAATCAGATTACAAGGCTTTCGATAGCCTAACAATATATGCCAGATTGGCTACAACACTCAGGTTCTCTCTTGCCCACAAAGGATTTCACCGTTCCATACATCATGCCTTCTATATCTCGGCCGCATCAATCCAGTTGCATAGTCCGAGCGTCAATGCGATCGCACTCTTCAATACGCTTCGGCATTTCCGAGCCTCAACGCGTTCAAGCAACGCTTCGCCTCGAGCCATCCATTCCCCGTGCCTTGCATGAAAGCTGGTGGGGGATCAGCACGATCGTCCTCGCATGTGCTGACGAAAAGACTATCTTTCTAAACCGACATTTTAGTATTCATGTTGAAGCATGCAATTTAGCTTATGATCTTGCTAAGTTCTCCTTAGGGTCAATTTCATGGCATATACGAAAACGTAAAGCATGTTAGCATGGCAAGCATGTTATCGAATTAAATAGGCAAGCAAGCAATCCCGTGTTTGATTCGTGGCGCGACTTACCAAGCCGACGCACTCGCCCTTACACCGACGCAAGGTGAATACGCCTATCAGATTTCCCTGTCATGTTATAGTGCTCTCTATGCGGATCTACACGCGCACGATATGAGTGTACCTTGCGCTTTCGACCCAGGATCCGTCCATGCAGGATATACGTATACCTTGCACTTCCAACCCATCGCCCTTAACTATATGAAGGTCACTGGCTTGTCAAGCTAGAATGGACTTATATTTATCGAATCGAATATGTAAGACGACGGTCACCCAGTTATGGTTGCTAACCACACACGATCCGAGGACCCCCGAAGTACTCGTGTAAGCGGCTTATCACATTCACTAGACAGGCGCTACCCGTTTAGTTGAAG
Organism: Iris pallida; assembly: GCA_029216955.1. Classification (NCBI taxonomy): domain Eukaryota; kingdom Viridiplantae; phylum Streptophyta; class Magnoliopsida; order Asparagales; family Iridaceae; genus Iris; species Iris pallida. Next base: position 12,370,121 of record JANAVB010007798.1, read on the forward strand.
TGCACCAACAATACCGATTATCGCAGTCCCTCCTAGGCCGAACGGTCCCAGCGCCCTGGTGATCACGTTCGAGGAAAGAAACATCCATGCACGGGCAACAGTCTTTAAGTCCATTTGAACATGCAACGAATCTTATATTTCATACAACCAAGCAAGTTCGCTTATCTCTATTTCAATTGGCGCAACGCCTCAATATTCATGTCGAACGACCAAAGGCCATGAACATTTCGAAGGCACCATGCCGCGTCGACAGTTATGCCATATCCGTGCCACAACTGTTCTTCTCGTCGCAACGACGCCATCTTTTGTAAGTATTGTGCTGCTACGCATATTCGCCGTCTTTTGTTATCTCGTGCTTGTAGGCACGTTCGACCGTATTTCAAATGTTCTATAACTTAGCATTCAATGTTCGGGGTTTGCGCGCTAGGGCGCTCGCCTATTGTCTTTCAATGTTCTAGCCGTTCTAACTCGTGCGCGAAGGCACGGTATGGTTCGTGCACTAAGGCACTCGCCGATTACAGTTACCCTATATTCTTGCGGCTTACGCACCGAGGCGCTCGCCTTAGCGATATCCAATGTTCCGTAGCGACTTGTGCATTTGATGCACGTTTTATTTCAATTGTACTAACTTAGTGTTCGACACACGTTATGATTTACTTCCGATCGGACCACGCCCGTGGCGTTGATAGGTTAACTTTTAGCATACAATGATATATTTGACTTATCGAATGAAGGAGTAAAAAGAAGTCAATCCTCCCACCTTGAGTCGATTTGCCTTCGCCGTTTCGCCGAGCCGATGTGGCTCGATTCCCTAACTTGTTGCACGGCCACTCTTCTGACTTAGCCATTCGAGCACTTCGTGCTTATTGAGTTTGTACGTCCGATTTGCCTTAGCGTGCCAACGCTTCCGTCCGTCACAAGACGACGATTTGCTTTCGCGGACCCCTTACTGAATAAGGAAAAAGATCGACCTCTAACATTTCAGCGTAAACGTATAGCCTGCACATGAAACCAACAAAAATCATTACTTGCATCGATTCGGACTTGCGCCTTGGTCGATTCGATTTCTTAGAATCTACGAGCCGTCTCAACGCACTTATCCTTCGAGGCAACGTGACGCTTCGCATCGATTCGCTCGATGCATTCTTTGGGACAAGGCAACTCTTCGAGTCAACGACTCAGCATAATGCACCGTACGGAGCGGGGCATTACAAACATAGCTTGGTTTAGACGGCGGGCGTTCAACGCGGGTAGCGAGCCCCGTTGAAGGAGCACCGAATACCCGCGGTACAATCCAGCATAGCTATCGTGTTTCTTCCTAGGCCGGATCGGTCCCGTATCCCCGGAATACCGTCCGATGAAACAATCGCCCTTGTATACAAGTTGTCCATGACCGTGCTACGTTAACGAGTGATTTAAGGCACGTTTTTATGGTATCGTTGTGACAACTTTATAATTGATTCATTTCTTGACTTTAAGATATAAGGTCGAGGTGAAGGAGGTCAGCCACTCTCCTTAGTCTTACTTGAGGCGAGGAACCGGTTGGTCGCGCCAGACATCGCCTACGCGATTACCTGAAATCGCACAAGCAACTGATTAGAACACTGTATTATTCAAGGAGTTCGATATGTAAATGCGAGTTCGAAACGCAAGCAATGAAATCATTCATGAAAACATTCACGAAAATATATTCAGAAAACCAAAGCCAAAACCAACGCAAATGCGGCGTGAAAAATAGAGCAACATGAGGTCTCTCCTGACTCAGCCGCAAAGTCTATCCTTGAGGCGCAACCCGCTGAATATGGGACTTGATTCCGAAGAAGTCTTTCCATAACGAGAAAAGGATCTTAATTCAATCGTTCCCGTTCGACCGATTCGATCGATCCCGATCTATCGGTTCCGACCGAATCGATAGCGACAGTGTTCCTTTCTCGTGCACCCCGTGGACGGAGAACGGGGCACGATGTAGGGACGGGGCACTACAATGCTGCTTTGCTCCACGAAGCTAATGCACATCCCATATGTCTCTCGAACCCATCTCCAAGATCTAAAGACGTTCCGCAATATCGGCAAGGGTACGCTCCGTCGTAGGTTCCTCCTTACTCTTGTCCCTCCTATTGGTCTTAACATTCCTCTCCTTAGGCGTGCGGCCTCTCCTTGACATTCTCAGATGTCGATATGGCATCAATCGACCTTCTTTCTGATATCACTTGTCACAAACTTAGTATTTTTACCGACACCTCACTCCATGCGGCGCTCGAAGACTTGTGCAAGCTCCTTCCCTAAACATTCGGCTAGATGAAAAAAGACAAAATTAGAAAATGTGGAGCAAAAAAGAGAAATTTGAATGTTGAAAACTTCACTATAGTAGAGAGAGTTTACAACTAGTTAGACGGTGAGGAATAAACGAATGAGCCCCCACCCCCCTATTATATTGCCTCGAAAGAAACTTCTAAATTCAAACATTTAGATACCTACATGAAATATTTACACGATGAGAAGAATATAGAACTTCTAAAAACTTAAAAAAGCCTCACGAGAGTTCATGAGAACTCCACCATATATATATTTTTTAAAATCTTCTAGCTCAACCTCGTAGCTTGGCATATTGCACAATATTATGTCGGTGGGACCAAATACCCTATGAGTAACACTCCGCTAGTTATTCAACATTTAAGGCTGTGCATGTGTCAGTCCAGTACAGTCCAATCTTATGTTTCAATGTTATGAAGCCATTGACTACTTCCTGCAGATGGTCCGACAGGTGGTTTTCCTGTGACCGAAGCAAGTTCTGAAGTAGTCCATGAGCAATTGGAATCTGAAATGAACCAATTGTATCTCCCGTACAGAGGCTTCTGTGCTCGCAAAGGGGTATGCAATCTTCCCAACGCCACCTAATTATTTACCTTGTATGTTGTTTAATTATTGGTTTCCTATGTTGTACAGACACAGATACAGACATGACACTGACACTAACACAGTGATGACATGGTGATATGGTACATGTCTTAGTGTATTTTAGAGTGTCGGCAGTATCTGATATGCTCCGGGCCATAAATTAACACGTACTGAACACAATTCGGACACATCAAAATTGGTGTTGTGTCCATGTTGCTGTGTCGTGCAGAACATAGTTAAGAACTTATAGGCGTGCCGGCCGTTTTGAACCTCTACGAATTTTACTCTTGCTCGTGAGTCCTTGCAGATGCATATGAAGGAGGTGATTCTGGAAGATACCGACGTCCCGAGGGCCATAGCGGACTACATAATCGCCAACAACATACAGAACGTGGTCGTGGGAGCCTCGAACAGGAACGCGATCACGAGGTCTCATGCTTCTCTATCCCTCCACGCGCGGCAGCTCGTAAAAACTTTTCAACCTTCATGAAAAAGAAGCAGTCGGTTTCTTTCTTGTAGGAAGTTCCGCAACCCCGACGTCCCGTCGTCGTTGCTCAAAGCGGTGCCGGACTTCTGCGCGGTGTACGTGATATCCAAAGGGAAGCCGATAACCGTGCGGTCCGCGAAGAGCTCCGGTCCTAACAGCGCTATCCCCCCGAGGAAGGTGAGCATCCCGCCGAGCCCGTGGCCGTTGCCGTCACCTGATTATGAAGACTCTCTTAGGCAAGTCCTGCTGCAAACTTGTCGTGGTTATTGCAAAACTTGGGAAATGACGAGTCTCACCAACTTGTTTTAATTTTCAACATGGCACGTACACAGATACGACACGACAAAGTAAGGACACCAATACGGACACGGCATCTATTTTGATGTGTTATAAGTGTATATGTTTGTAATTTGGACGAAATTTTAGAGCACCAATGAGGGCGGCTGTGAGAGGCTCCGCTCCGGCGTCACCCCAACCAGAGAGAAGGTCCTTCGAGAGGTTTTCCGACCAAGGAAGGATGGTCGTGGCTCGCGACGGCAGGCCCGCCGCTTCGGCTAGATCATCGCCCACCAACAACTACTTCGACGGCCTCGACGGCTCCACCCGACCGTCGAGGCTCTCCGACTTCAACGACTCTTGTTTCTCGGACGAGGGCGACTTCGCGGGATCCATGGACTTCGGGAACTCGCTCGAATGCTCTTCTGCTCCCGCGGATAGCCCCAGAACCTCCTCTGCCTCCGCCGTAAGTAGCGACGGATGTACTCTGGGAGCTTCGATAGTTAAAGTTTACTTGTAATGGACTAGTTGCGGACAGTTAGTAATTTTTTCTGGCTGCTGCTCTTCTAGGCCAACAGAGAGATGGAAGCGGAGATGAGAAGACTGAAGCAAGAACTGAAGCAAACCATGGATATGTACAGCACAGCTTGCAAAGAAGCAATCACTGCAAAACTGAAGGTAAGAAAACAGAAATTTGGATATTAAGCATCAAACTTCTCTAAAATTTCACCAGCAACATAAAGTTTACTAAAATTGTGATCTAAGCCCCCAATACGTTCAAATGGGTGTATTTTTTTGCATATGTATTTATTGATCTCGAGTGGAGGTTAACTGATGAAATTTTTAGTAACAAAATTGAATTTTCAGTGACAAACATAGATTTTTACCGATGAAGTTGGATTTTTACGGACGGTTTTTTAACATTATTCATGTTCTCGGAAACTTTTTTTCCGAAAAAAAAAACTAATATTAAAAAATACGCCCTTCCGGGGGCAGATTGGAGCTCGAATTATAATTCCACTAAACTTTGTGTCGTTGGTGAAATTTAAGAGAAATTTGATTATTAATATGCAATTTTCTGGTAAGAAAATCCACAAACAACTCGTAATGATTCAGAAAGCACATGCAAGAGCATTTATTATAAATATAATGTTAGTGCCGAGGCACAATTTTCGATGAAAAATTCTGAAACTGAAACAATTGTAAAGACAACGTTTCAAATGCAACACCTTAAAGAAGATGTGCAACAAAGATCCTGGAGGATTCTGAATTACGAGGATCTAAAAAGATTTTACGTAATACACAAAAAATCTAAAGAGACTTTTGTGCAAGCGACTATCGGCAGTAGAGCTTCTAAAAAGAAGTTACTGTAAAAGGCAACAGCAGCGATGACAGACGAGAATGAAATGCTGGGGTGAATGAACCACCGTTGCTCAAAGCTTTATTCGTCCCACACGAGCACGAACAGCTTCCAGGAACCAGCAAGTTCACGAAGAACTTCTGGAACGCTCGTAAGTCAATATTTGAGACTTGAACGGGCTTCCTGGACTTTACAGACTCCCTTCACTCTCTTCTTGGTACATCTTTCAAAGGAGGCCAAGGGGCTCTATTTATAGAGTGGAGTTGAGACTTCACCTCTTCTCCTATCCGATGTGGGACTAAAATACCAATACTCAAAAATAGAGTTTGATATTTTAGATCATCCCACAATCAGCATAGAAGTGTGCCAGTCCACGCCTACCCCCCGAACACTCCCGTGCATGCACGAGACATCCTGGAGTCCGTGTCCAAGTCCGAGTCCGCACAACAAAAATTAACTTGCATCCTTGTTGGATTTAATCCTTTTTTCTTCTAGAAAAATACTTCCACATGGCACAAACTTGTGCCCCACTACACCTCATGTGCACACCTCAACACAAGCAATGCATTATATTGAGATACTCACCATTTGGTGTAGCCGATGTGGGACTATCTTTTCTAGTCCAAAGGCAAAAATACCAACAATTTCCCATATATCTCAATATATGGGTTGAGCGTTCCCCACAGTGACTGCCCATCATGCATTAGGAGAGATGTCACTACGACTTGAATCTTCCCGCATAGGTTAAATAACAGCATGATACAAGAATGGACTAAGCCTTGAATTCTGCACCATAACTGCAATTCTTCCTACTCACATAATGACATCAACTGTGCTTCTGGCTGCACATTGAAGGCCCTGTGCCAGCCTGGTTTCAGTGTATAATTTTGGACGTCTACAAATTTACCCTCAAGAGACGGCCTGATATCTCTTTCCATACACTATAGGTGAGTTCTTTATTAAAGAGATATGGCATGAAGCCTTGCGCTTCCGAAGCCTTGCGCTTCCTTGCGGTGCTACGCCGCTATGACATGGCCTGAAGCCGAGGCATTATCCCTACCTGGGAACCTCATCGTAGTGTCATACTACTGTAGCATGAGGTCACAAGCCTCTTTGTAGTGCCAAACTACCCAGCATGAAGCCTAAGGCTTCCTTGCGGTGTTATGCCGCAACGACATGGCTTGCAATGCCGAGGCTTTACCCCTACCTGGGTACCTCATCGTGGTGTCGTGCCACTGTAACATGGGGCCATCCTCCCCTTTGTAGTGCTGTCTACAACTCTTTAATTACGTCATACAGCATTAGGCTACCTGCCTATTTGCGGTGCTACGCCGCTATGACTTGGCTTGCAAAGCCGAGGCATTACCCCTACCTGGGAACCTCATGGTGGAGTCACCCCACTGTAGCATGGAGTTTCACTCCTTGTAGTGCTGCTCTACCGTGCTTCCGGTAAAGCACACCAGGCATTCACTCTGCCTGAGAACTCATTAAGGCGTTTAAGCCAACCTTCCACAGGATCTATTTTTTCGTAGAAAATACATAGTAGACAACAGTGGTTATGGGTCCGTATCCCTTTCATGTTCCAGAGAACAAGTACCCACTGTTACCTGATAGTTTTCCAGTCAGTGATCCTCCTTTGAACCAAAAGTTAGATGCCTAGTAGATTTCTCTTTGAACTAATAGCATAAAACTTTATGGTAGGATTACAAAGACACACTATCAGAATGCCTTCAAGCCCATTTTACAAGCTGTGTCATCGACCAGCTGGCGCTTGAGGCCCTTGGTGAACGGATCCGCCAGGTTTTCCTGACTCCGAACATCAATCACTGCAATAACACCTCTCTTGATAAGATCGTGTACTGCTCTGTGCTTCAACCGTACCGTTCTTTTCTTCCCGTTGAAGAGTTCATTTGATACCACTGCTGCTGCCGCCTGGTTGTCACAGTATATCGGTATTGTCGGTATCTGAGCCCCAACCACCGGAAGATCATACATGAGCTTCCGAAGCCACTCTGCTTCATCTGCAGCAGCATCCAATACAAAGAATTCAGATTCCATGGAGGAGCGAGATAACATAGTCTGCTTCTTTGACTTCCACGATATAGCAGCTCCGTCCATGGCGAATACGAATCCACCTGTGGAATACTCGCTCTCCATATCTGAACACCAGCTAGCATCACTGAAGCCTTCCACTACTGACGAATCTCCGCTGTAGAAAAGTGCATATGTCTGAGTTTTCTTGAGATATCTCATAACACGCTTCACAGCTTTCCAGTGCTCAATGCCTGGATTGCTAGTGAACCGACTCAGCATTCCCACGGAAAAAGCTATGTCAGGCCTTGTGGCAGTAGTAGCGTTCATCAAGCTTCCGATGACGCTAGCGTACTCCAACTGCCTGATGCTTTCCCTCGAATTAGGCTCCAGCTTCTGATCACTCCGGTACGGTGTATCAATTATGGGAAGATCTTGATACCCGTAGCGAGTGAGCATCTTCTCAATATAATGAGATTGCGACAGCGCTATTCCAGTACCTGTCCGGATGATCTTGAGCCCCAAGATTACGTCGGCATCCTCCAAGTCCTTCATACTGAACTTGGTCGAGAGGAATTTCTCTGTCTCTGTGACGCAGCTTAAATCCGTACCTAGGATTAGCATGTCGTCCACGTAAAGACAAACGATTACTCCTCTTCCGTCAGCAAACTTCGTATAGACACACTTGTCTGTTTCACTGACCCTGTAGCCATTTGACCTTATCACCTTGTCAAATTTCTCATGCCACATTTTGGGAGCTTGTTTCAAACCATACAGAGACTTCATCAACTTGCAGATTTTGTCTTCCAGACCTCTGACGACAAAACCTTCTGGTTGTTGCATGTAGATCTCTTCGGTTAGCTCGCCATTAAGGAATGCCGTTTTTACATCCATCTGATGTATCACCAGCTTGTGTATTGCTGCTAGAGCAATTAACAATCTGATGGTTGTCATCCGAGCTACTGGAGCATAAGTGTCAAAGTAGTCGATCCCCTGCTTCTGAGCAAACCCCTTGGCCACTAGCCTGGCCTTGAACTTGTCAATGGTTCCATCTGCTTTCATCTTCTTCTTGAAGATCCATTTGCATCTGATGGGTCTTGCTCCTTCTGGCAGGTCAACCAATACCCATGTGTTGTTGGAGGTGATTGAGTCAATCTCGTTGTCTATCGCCTCCTTCCAGAATACAGCATCTCTGGTCTTCATCGCCTCATCATAGGTAAGCGGATCTGCTTCCACATGATAGGTGACGAAGTCATCTCCGAAGTCTTTCGGCCTCCTCGTTCGCTTAGTTGACGGCTCAGCGAGTTCTGGTTCAGCTGGTGTCTCCTTGACGACACCTTCATCTTGGACTACTGGTTCATTAAAGACTTATGTCTGCTTTGTACCCCCATCATTCTTCGAAAGATCCGCGAGAACAATATTCTTGTGTTTTGCAAACTTGTCTTCAAAGTATTCAGCATCGCGAGATTCGATGATATGGTTTGACTCGATATCAAGGAATCTCCGAGCATCACTCTTCTCGGCATACCCCAAGAAGATCGCCTTCGTAGTCCTTGTCCCCAGCTTCTGAATCTTCAGATCCGGAAGCTTCACATAAGCCAGACACTCCCACACTCGAATGACATTCAAGTTAGGTCTGACTTTGAACCAGAGTTCATGAGGAGTTATGTCGGAAGTAGCATATGGCACTCTGTTCAGAATGAACGTTGCCGTTAGTGCAGCTTCTTCCCAGTAGCACTTTGGAAGACCCGCAGTCAACAGCATGGAGTTCATCATCTCTGTCAACGTTCTGCTACTCCGTTGGATTGAGGAGAGTACGGAGCCGTTGTCTCATTGATGATTCCATGTTCTTTGCAGAATGATAAGAATTTATGAGACCGATACTCCCCGCCTCGATCACTCCTTAACCTCTTGAGTTGTTGTCCAGTTTGCCGCTCAGCCTCGGCCCTGAACTCCTTGAACTTCTCGAATGCTTCGTCTTTAGACTTGAACAAGTAGACGAAAGCATACTTTGAGAAGTCATCGATGAAAGTAATGAAATACTTCATCCCGGCCTTTGTAGAGAATTGTTTGAAGTCACAGATATCTGAGTGAACCAACTCCAGAAGATCTGTGCTTCGATGGACCCTGTGAAAGGGTTTCCTTGTGATCTTCGTCTGAGCACATACTTCGTATTACTCTACCTTACCCCCACACTTGGAAATAAGTCCTAGACTAGACATTCTGTTAATCCTTTTACAATGAACATGTCCTAGCCTATTATGCCACAACTCAAGAGAATAATCAGAAAAAGTGATTGCATTTATATTATCATGCTGGGTTACAACAAGCTGAATCTTGTACATTCCTTCAGTTTGGAAAGCTTTTCCGAAGAATGTACCCTTCTTGGACATCACCAACTGGCCAGCATTGATGTTCATCCTCAAGCCTGCGTTGCAGAGCAGACTTTCAGAGATCAGGTTCTTAGCAATTACTGGAACATGCTTCACACCTTGAAGCGTCAGAGTGTTCCCCGATGTGAGTTTCAGCTCCATCGTCCCGATCCCCAGTACTTCAGCTTGTGCCTGGTTTGCCATTATGACCTTCTCTGAAGTTGACTCATAAGAGACGAACCAGTCTTTGTCTGAACAGACATGGCAGGTCGCACCAGTGTCTATCCACCAGTCCAAGTCAGCCCCCACAGTTGCAACCTGTGCTATCATAGCAACTAGATTAGTAATCATAGAAACCTTACTAGGCTCACCTTGTTCTTTGGGCTTGGACTTGCATTCGGATTTGTAGTGGCCCTTCTTGCCACAATTGAAGCAAGTCACATGGGACTTGGACTTCTGCTGCTTGAAAGCAGGACCCTTCACTTTCAGATTCGTGAAGTCCTTCTTTTTGCGATGAGAAGCAGCCTGCTTCCCCTGGTATTCTCTGGTTTGGACCAGATTTGCCTTCGCCAGTTGCTTGGACAGAGTATCCATCTTTTGTTGAGAGCGCATCTCGTCCTCAACATGGATCTCTTGCAAGAAATCTTCCAAGCTAATTTTCATCTTCTTTCGATGCATCATTGCATAGAAGTTGCTCCATCCTGCAGGAAGTTTCACGACGATCCCTCCAACGACAAACTTGTCGACGAGGGGCATGTTCTCGTCTTCTAGTTTCTGACGCAACTTCAGAAACTCCTTCACTTGGGGCAGTATCGACTTCTCGTCTTCGAAGGTCCACTTATGGTATTTTTCTACCATGAAGATCTTGGACCGGTTCTCGTCATCTTCATAGAGCTTTTCCAAGGAGTCCCATATCTCTTTGGCAAATGTCTTCTTGGAGTAGGACTCTGCCAGAGAGTCTTCCATGGAATTGAGTATCACTAGTTTACATATACTGTTTTCTCTCCCACTTCGCTTGCTTGGTTGTAGCAGCGGCCACAGCCGCAGCAGATCCAGTGGTTGGAACGATCGGTTCTTCTTCTGACAGCACGTGATCAACATTCACGAGTTGAAGATTTAAAGTGACATTTCGTTTCCATATCCGGAAGTGTTCGCCATCGAATTTCTCCAATTTGTTAAAACTGGTATCGATGAGCGAAGCACGAGAGTTATCCATCTTCTCAATAAAGCTTTGAGATTGTTAGTGCCGAGGCACAATTTTCGATGAAAAATTCTGAAACTGAAACAATTGTAAAGACAACGTTTCAAATGCAACACCTTAAAGAAGATGTGCAACAGAGATCCTGGAGGATTCTGAATTACGAGGATCTAAAAAGATTTTACGTAATACACAAAAAATCTAAAGAGACTTTTGTGCAAGCGACTATCGGCAGTAGAGCTTCTAAAAAGAAGTTACTGTAAAAGGCAACAGCAGCGATGACAGACGAGAATGAAATGCTGGGGTGAATGAACCACCGTTGCTCAAAGCTTTATTCGTTCCACACGAGCACGAACAGCTTCCAGGAACCAGCAAGTTCACGAAGAAATTCTGGAACGCTCGTAAGTCAATATTTGAGACTTGAACGGGCTTCCTGGACTTTACAGACTCCCTTCACTCTCTTCTTGGTACATCTTTCAAAGGAGGCCAAGGGGCTCTATTTATAGAGTGGAGTTGAGACTTCACCTCTTCTCCTATCCGATGTGGGACTAAAATACCAATACTCAAAAATAGAGTTTGATATTTTAGATCATCCCACAATCAGCATAGAAGTGTGCCAGTCCACGCCTACCCCCCGAACACTCCCGTGCATGCACAAGACATCCTGGAGTTCGTGTCCGAGTCCGAGTCCGCACAACAAAAATTAACTTGCATTCTTGTTGGATTTAATCCTTTTTCCTTCTAGAAAAATACTTCCACATGGCACAAACTTGTGCCCCACTACACCTCATGTGCACACCTCAACACAAGCAATGCATTATATTGAGATACTCACCATTTGGTGTAGCCGATGTGGGACTATCTTTTCTAGTCCAAAGGCAAAAACACCAACATATAAATCATGCATGCTTAACATGTTTAGATTTGAGAATGCATTTTAAGAGCATCGGAGGTCTCCACTAAGTGGTATAAAATTTACACAATTGTGTTACACATCATGGCAATTACAAATGACTAGTGATGTGTGCGATTCGAGCTAGCGCAACAACTATGTAGTGATCTCTAGAGTACAGGCGAAAGAGCTCCATCAGTGGAAGATGGAAGAAGCTGGAAAATTCGAGGAATTGAGGAGTGCAGAGGAGGCAGCTCTCGCCATGGCCGAAATGGAGAAGGCCAAGTGCAAAGCTGCCATCGAGGCCGCGGAGGCCTCACAGAGGATCGCAGAGCTCGAGGCGCGGAAGAGGATCCACGCGGAGAGGAAGGCGAAGATGGAGGCAGAAGAGAAGAAGAAGGCGCTGGATTCTTTAGCTAACACCGACATCCGCTACAGAAAGTACAGCATCGACGAGATCGAAGTCGCTACCGAAAACTTTGCCGCGCCGCGGAAGATCGGCGAGGGTGGGTACGGGCCGGTCTACCGAGCTTGTTTGGACCACACGCCCGTTGCCATTAAGGTTTTGAGACCAGATGCGACGCAGGGAAGGAAGCAGTTCCAGCAAGAGGTACAGTACATGACTTACATGCCAAGTTATAACAATATCCGTGTCACCACCGTATCCTTAGTGTCTCGTGTCGTATCTGTGTCCGTGATCAATCAGGTTGAGGTGTTGAGCTGCATCAGGCATCCAAACATGGTCCTACTACTAGGCGCCTGCCCGGAGTACGGATGTTTGGTCTACGAATACATGGACAACGGGAGCTTAGAGGACAGGCTCTTCCGTCGCGGAAACAGTCCAACTATACCATGGAGCATTCGATTCAGAATAGCCGCGGAGATAGCCACCGGGCTCTTGTTCCTCCACCAGACGAAACCGGAGCCGCTGGTCCACCGGGACCTCAAGCCAGCGAACATCCTCCTGGACCGGAACTACACGAGCAAGATCAGCGACGTCGGCCTGGCGAGGCTGGTCCCGCCGTCGGTCGCGGACACGGTGACGCAGTACAGGATGACCTCGGCCGCCGGGACGTTCTGCTACATCGACCCGGAGTACCAGCAGACCGGGATGCTCGGGATCAAGTCGGACATATACTCCCTGGGGATAATGCTGCTCCAGATCGTCACGGCCAAGTCCCCCATGGGCCTGACGCACCACGTGGAGAGGGCGATCGAGAGGGGACAGTTCGGGGAGATGCTGGACCAGACCGTCGCCGACTGGCCGGTGGAGGAGGCTCTCACGTTCGCCAAGCTCGCTCTGAAGTGCGCAGAGCTGAGGAGGAAGGACCGGCCCAACCTGGGGACGGTCGTCTTGCCAGAGCTGAACCGACTGAGAAGCCTCGGGCACGCATATGCCAAGCATAATTCCAGCACCAGTTCCTCCTGTCCGCGCCCCTACAGCTCACACCAGCAACTGCCGGCGACGTCTCTCAGCCAGGTACGTAGCTTGTTGTACTTAGAATTCTGACACAGTACCAAGTGTTCGTTGAGCGACGGACTAAAACTATGCTTTCTTGTTGTTCTCGCAAATATATATAGGAAGAGCAGAGGAGCGGCGGCCCAAATGAGCGAGAGCGGTGGATGTCAGCTGCCGAGGCTTGAAACGGTCCGTGCGTGCGTGCGAGCGAGCGAGTGGTATGTTGCACAAGTAGGTATGCAGACCAAGAAAGAGACGAGGCTATAGCTGGTGTATGACACAAAGTTTTGTTTTCCTAAACTAATTAACAAGCTGCAGCAGAGAAGTGATCATACTGATATTTCAAGAGGATTCCCTAATTTTGAACTCTGATCCATGGCAATGTTTACACGGGCCAACATACGTGAGTTCCATTATTGTCACATGTAACACGTAATAATATGTATCCCTGGGAAATTAACATATGTTGGCTAGTCCTTGACACACTTTACCTTTTATACAAAAAAAAAAAATATTAATCCTTCCAAAGTATCCCTCTAAACTATTTCTAGTTATGTGAAGACTGACGCAACATCTGACATAAACAAATTATAAAATTAAAATTAAATTTAAATTTAAAATTAAAATTAATATTAACATTAAATTTAAAATTAAAATTAATATTGACATTAATATTAACATTTAAAAAATTGGTTGATGAATTTTGTGGATTAAAATTTGTCATGTCATCTATCATGCCAGATGTTACGATAGTTAAGAATGACACTTTGGAAGGACTAATAGCATTACTCTTTATCAAGAAAAGAAGATAAAGAATACTAAAAAATCTTTTTTTTGGGAAACGCATATCGTTTCTCATCCAAAATCTTCAACCATGAACAAAGTTTACTGGAAGAAGATCACCAACTGAGTGACTCTATATTGTTAAATTGTTAACTACTAATTATAATTTCATCCATGTTCGCCCTCCAAGTGAATATCTCAATATACAATTATGTTTTGTATTGAGGTATGCACATGGGTGTGGTGGCCCATGTGGTTTGTGACGGTCTAAGTTTAAATTCTAAAAAAAAAACCACTTATATTTTTTGTCACACTATTTCGGAAAATCCCTTAGGTGCTATGTCTTGGGTGAATGACGCAAAGTGGCGCTTTGATAGCACACTGTGCACTTCGGACGTACGTACGCATTGGACGCGGGATGGAGCTTGTGCGCATTGTTGCGCTCGTTTCTAAACGAGTTGCTGTGCGGGGAGCTCATTTCTGCACGAGTTGCTGCGTGGGAGCAGCGGGTGCTGCTTGCATGCGCGACTGAGCAGCTGTGTGCCTGCGTGATTGTGAGCATGTGCACCTGTGTGCCTGCGGACCTGCGCGTCTGTGAGCATGCGCGCCTGCCCGACTACGGTGATTGGGGGATCTGCGCGCATATCGCATGCGCACAAGCGCGCGTTTCTGCGCGAGTTGCAACACGGAGTCTGTGCGGAAGAAGTGAGTGATGTGAGGGGTGATCGTTTCTGTGTGAGTTGCAGTATGGTTGCTGCGTGGGAGCAGTGGGTGCTGCACGACTGTGAGTCTGTGCAATTGCGTGCCTGCACGGCTGCACGGTTGCCTACATGCACGTTTGTGCGCATATGCCCCTGCAAGCCTACGCCGTTGTACGACATACGCGACTACGCTCATTGCGGGAATCGCACGCAGATCACGCTGGATGGCAAATTTAGCGGATAGTATGCTCATGTCGCTTCTTATCTCTTGGAATTGGGATTCGGTTTAAACTGACCCTTATCCTTCTTGATTAATGGGCACCGGTTGGATTAGGGTTAGAGTTTTCACCTCTCCCTATACATTTTTCTCTTCGTTGCACTCTTAGCAATTAGACACGGAATGAGAGAGAGAACAAAAGTGAACCTGTGGCCGCAACCCATATCGAAGGAGGTTCGTTCAAGGAGTTCGTTATTCGAGTTCAAAACATAGGTGACAAGAAAAGTTCTAGAAGTTCATTACTTAAATTTGCTGGTTCCTGAAAGCTGATCGTCAAGAAAGGACAAATTTTATTTTGAACAACGGTGATCGTCATTCCCAAACAAGCTATTTATTTTTCTATCTTCTTCTTCTTGTAGACAAATTTTGCTCATTGTAGCAACTGCAGATCTTAATCAATTTTATAACCTTCTTATTTGTAAGTGTCATGTCAGTTTGTAATCATATTCCTTTTTAAGTTGCGTTGGAGTTATGTTCAACCATGATTTTCAAAGAAGATAAATATGTGATTTTTAATATCTTACATTTTTGCGTCCATGATCTTTCAGGCTCGGCGATGACTAGAATATTTATTATTAGGTTGTAGTTCTTCTATGAATTCATAGTACCACTAAATCACATTGTTCTAAAAGCATAAATTAATTGCATACAAAACCACAGAAGTGATGATAACCAACTATTTACGGAAATTGATGCTAGAATGCATGTAGCAGAAAAACTGAAATAATTTTAACACTGATATAATGAAAGAACAGAGTGACTCATTATGAACATCTCCAAGAGCGGAGCTAGGATTTAAGTTTACCCTGGATTGGAAATAAAATATACTTAAAAAAATTTGGAGCCCAAAGATATTCCAATTGTTGATGTGTGAAACTGTTAACGTGTGAATTTCTGACTAGAGTAGACTTGGACTTGAATACTTAGTATTCAAGAGTACTATGATCCTAGACTTTTACCTACATAGATGTTGACGTCTCAAAGAAGGGAAAACCTATTCTTCGAGAGGTGCCGGAGAATAAACCAAACTCTTTAAGCAATATAATCCAAACTCTTTAAGATGCAAAGATGAACAATATAAACCTTGCTCTGAAACATATGAAAATAGGGTATCTTTATAAGATGAACAATATAAACCAAGCTCTTATGTATCAGATCAATATAAACCAAACTCTTAAGTATCATAAAATTGTACACTTTTGTCAATTATCTGTGCAGAATTAATCGGCGCCTCGACGTTAAGGACTGCTATTAATTTTGGCGCACTTCCTTGTACTATGAAATAAATAAATATCGTCCATTAGTTGTGATGACTTGATTGAAAGAATATAAATTGCGATCCACTTTAATTAATTACATTTTAAAAAATTACAAAATTTTTATCTTTACAATTGTAAGAAATTAAATTGTGATGGATGACTTGACATGTATACATACATGTCAAACTAACTATTTGTGGGAAAGGCTAGTATATACATATGTTCAGAATAGCTTCCCAGCAAACTCTTTTATGTCATCGTCTTCGCACGAAGCAGAAGCGTATGAAGCAAAACCCTCAAGTTCAGACAGGCTCCTCCCTAGGTGCAGAGCCATCTTCATTCGAAACAGCTCTCCATCTTCCCTCTTCTGCACGTCTCTCTCCCCCAAGTTGTTCTCAATCTCCTCTTCAAGTCGCACGTAGTAGCCAGCGCAGTTGCGGAACAGCTCGAACACCATGCCCATCTGCCCTCCATGCTCCAACGTGTTCACCACGGTCGCGAGCGCTCCTCCTACGACCCCGATCAGTGCAGGCCACGGCTCGTGAACCGTCGACGAGCCGATTAGACCAGTTCCGATGGCGGCTACGGCGGCAAGTATAGGTCCTGACACCGCCAACGTCCGGTTAATATTCGTAACCAGCTCACCACATGTCATGTATTGCTCCTGGTCTTTCGTCTTCAGTACTCGAAGAATGCCTGCCATTTCCTCTTCCAGCTCCACGCTCCAACCGTTGTTGTCGCTCCTCTTCTTCTGCTGCTGCTGCTGTTGGTTCTTCTTTAAATTTAGCTTCGGCCACCATACGGTAGGTTTCAACACCTTCGGGAACTTGTCAGGCAATGGAAGCAAAGGGAGCGGGTAGGCCCGCTCGATCGCATTGATCCTCTCCAGAGCCTCCTCGACGTCCAACTCCATAGGATTGCGGAGAGCTAGAGTGGTACGGATAGATCTCTCAAGCTGTTTGAACAACCTCGTCGCGTTCCTTTGCTCCTCGGCGAGCTGCGAGGGCTGGATCTTGTTGACCGCTGCCATCATTCCTGCGGCTGCGGTGAAGAGTATGACCGATGAGACCTTCAGAGGCAAGATGTAGGGCGTTTCGTCGCCTATCGGAATGGCTGCGACGCCGGCCATAAGCGAGGCTGTGAGGGTGATGGAGTTGATGGAGTTGAGGAATAGTGCGTTCCAGTCGTTGCGCTGCTCTCCGATGATGGAGTGCATCTCGGCTCGATCCGCGACCGCTTCGGCAATCGTATTGAGCTTGGTGATCAACATATTAACGTTTCTGTCGGAAACGCGGCCGGTTGAGGATATATTGTTGGAGGTGCTGGCCTGCATGCCCTCATCTTCTCTAAGGACTACTAATTCGTCCATGTTGATCATGCCAGTTGGCAGCTTCGGAATATAGACGCTCTTCCTCTTGGGATCGATGGGGGTGTGGAGGCTAGCTCGACAACGCAGTGATGTCGCTGGTCGCAGAGAGAACATACTTTGGACTCCTAGACCTGCCATTTTTAGTTTGTATAGCTCTTGGAGGTTCTTGCAGTGGGTGTGTGTGTGGATACCTATGGCTATTGCTTTGCTTTGTGGTGATGATATGGTGGATGGTTTTTTGATCTGTTCGATATATATAAAGAGGGGCCGGGTGACATGATCAGAATTAAGCAGCAGTCTCGTTTTGACAATGTCTTTGTTCATTGAGCAGCCAATGGCTCTCCTGGAAAGTTTCAATTGCTACATATTGGACTTTGATCGAGTAAAATATTGTATCAGTGGCCAATCTATGTTTGACGGACGATACGTTTTCACCAGGCTCAGTCTACGTACGTTGTATGGGCACTAGACACGATACGGATACGTTGAGATGGACAACACCGATTTTTTTGGTCTCATAATATATTTTGGAATATCCATGACGTGATCGATACATATCCATTATATGACACGGACACGAAATTTTTTTTTAAAGTGTCCGTAATTATTCAGTTCATTGAATAAGTCAGAGTGATTGATACAGATCAATTCGCCATTGACCAGTTAGGTATACTGTTCTTAGAAATCAACTTGTACATCATAATACTTTTCTTCAAGTAATTTTTTTTTTTTTTTGAGATGAAGTATTAAATAATTAAATACATAACATTTCCAAGTTGTATATATTTTGGATATTTATGTATTTATTACTATATGAGACCAAAAAAGAAAAGAAAAAAAGGCAGTGGACCATACCAGTGGTATGACATCTGACCAACCATAATAAAATAATCATCAAATTAATGGTATCGACGAGCTTAGAGGTATTTGATGGGAATATACCAAAAGGATAACGTACTCCAACAAAAATAATTCCAAACTCTTGGGTAAAATCGAGCTTAAAAAGTTCAAGAAATTATATTCTATTAACAAATAAGTCCAACTATAGGAAGGAACCATAAGAAATATCTACAAGTAAACTCATAAATAATAAAACTTGAAGCCCAAACAGACCTCCTGTCCCCATTCTATAAAAATAGTCCAAAATAAAAGAGATATATGTAAGTTTTAATTTTCTATCCTAGCAAACACATGCTCTTTGTCGAAGCAATCGTCGGAGACGTTGCAACTCGACCCTCTTGCTTCGTCGACCTTCTTACAGGTAGTCGGAGAAAAAACACACCAAATCCAAGAAGAAGCATCAAATCCGAACGCGTTACTCAAGCCGAATCCATTTGCGAAAACACAGAGGACTACTGGTTGGTGACAATAGTGCTAGATGAACGTGAAATATATTAGAACAAGACGATGAAGATGCTTTCCCTCTAGTTTTGACTCATTTTACTCTTTCCTTGAATCTAATTGATTATATATGTTCTTCGTAACAACATTCATTTTCTTTTTCTTGAGATCCTTCATCTCATTCCTACATGTCAGAAAACCTAAATGTCAAATAAGTGCGATAATGACAACAACATATATCTAGGGACGAAACACCAAAAAAGGAAATTTTGCATACAAAATTGTAGAAAAACACACTCCCAAGAGAATTTCTTCCCATTTCCAATAATTAAAAAGTACAACTTAATTTGCAAGTAAATAAATTTGTTGAATAATATAAATATATTGTAGAGGCTAAAAATCAAGCTGCGCCACCCATTAAAGTGTTCGATCATCAGATGGCGTCAAATCATTACATTGCACCAAACCATCAAGTTGCTCAGCAATCAGGTTGCGCCAACATCTGGTTGCGCAGGAGTCAGGTTGCGCGAGCACCACGTGGCACACTTCCTCGAGAAGCTGTAACGGCATCATCGTTGCCTGACAGCTGACAACACGGAGATTAAGAAAAATACATTCGAATCCCGCGCAACGCGTTCGAGAAGATTTTGTCAGCATGTAATTAATGCTGACAGAAGACCTAGTCAAAGGCGCCAGTTGTTGAGTTGCGCCCATGCGCAACCTGGCTAATTGGTGCCACTTGATCAACTCTTATTTTAAAGCAGGGTGACGTGGCGCGCAAGCCACCAACTTCGCAGAGCGTGCCCACTATACTGTCCACGAGCACTCACATCTCAATCAAACAATGCCATACGTCCACAGCAGTTGGTGCAACCTCTCACACAGTTTGCTACATTGCGCCCACGCACAACCTGATGAAGCTCGCGCAAGGTGATCAAACAGTGTTCAGAACAAAATGACATGGCGTACAAGCCACTAACTTTGCAGAACGTGCCCTCTATACTGCCATGACCATGCGCATCTCAATCAAACGATGCCACGCGTACACAACAGTTAGTGCAACCATTCATATATACAAGTGAACAGAAGACGCGTAACCTGAAGCGCGCGCAACCAGAATAACTGCTAAACAGTTATTTCAAGAACTCTATAAATAGAGTTTCAAATCAATCTCAAGGTATCAAGAATGATCATAATCTCCTGCTAAAGTGCTGTTGCATCCTGTAGAGGCTCGTGTCTTCGATATCACATCGTCCAAGGGATAAAGTGATCGTCTTCTGATCAGATTTCTATAGTTGTACTTTTCCAGAAATCAATTGTACACTTGTACTCTTTTTCTAAGTTTGTAATACATATATAATTATAATTATCATCCCCACTTAACTTAGAAATTTGGTGCAAAGCAACAAACGCTTCAACATGGTAATTGATGCCCAAGTTCAATCTATCTCAAACTAAATTGGGTCAATGTGTTTGAATAATATAATTATACAATCATCGTCCGTCACCATCAATATCCTAGAAATCAATCCTAACTCTAACATAATTGGTAATGGTCTAAAAAAATATGTCATAAGTGATAGGAATGTCAGCCAAACCATATTCTTATACATTTGTGAATTAAAACTTTGTGCAACTTATTTTGCAAGAATATGATACTGATAAAGACACAATAACGATATGGAATATGACTTAGTCACCTAAGTTATATTGATACTTGGCATTGATGCTTGGCATTGATACTTGGCATTGGACCAAACTGGACAAGTCTGATCCAGTCCAAAATATAGCCGGCCAACTGGGTCGGGTCTATGGCTATCCATCCATATGTGGGGGCCAATAGTGTTTCCATATAGCCTATATATAAATAGGAGTGGACCATTAGGGTTTTTATATTGCCTAAATATGAAGGTTGCTCTCATATGGAAGTCCAACCCTATAAACATATCTCTACCTCCATAATAACATCCTCCGCATGTTATTATTCTCTTCTTGTCCAACCCCTTAAGGATATATTGTGTGGGCTGAAAGAAACAATGAGCTTCCTTGTGGGAGGCTTCACGACCGAGATATATTTGTGTATTATGAACCTAGTCTTAAATGCAATAATAAAAGGTATGTTTTAGTTATGTTGTTTAATTATGGTATCTAGAACATGTGGACGATTCTATGAGAGTCAAACCCTTCTAAACGAAGGATTTCATAAAGTTTGTGGACTTTTGGGGATAAGAGATTTGGTTCCAAGTAACAACACTTGTTTCTGGTTTTATGACCTCAAAAGATGGATTTCGTCTAGAAAATAGTTTGCTTGGTGAAAGGAATAGAGACATTAAAAATTGATAAGTTAACATAATACATTTACGCATCTTTCAAATGGTTCCAAATCCGTAGTCGTGGAGCTCAACAAAGGGTTGATGCTAAATAGTGAAAACTACGACGTGTGGCGTCATAACCTATACCTACTATATGAACAAAAGTTTCTCAACTTTTTAAGTTAAGAAATTGTCGAACATGAGATGGGCACCACGATTCAAAACAAGATAGACACCATAGTATATCAAAGTGATCAGTTAAGGATAAATTGGCATGATTGATATTTATTGAGACGCTGTCGATAAACCAGATTAAAGAGCAACGTAACAAAATTGTGTTACATAAAGGAGAAATAGTTCACTAATGGACATGGATAGGAGTATGATAGTGCAAGCGAATCTTTCAACTCATATTGGGGATATGTAATTCTGACTGCTGCCAACTTACTATGTGCCTTTTAAAATGGTTGATTCCACCCATATATGAAGGATGAATTGCTTTAAAAAATTCATGTTCAAGTCAGATTGGACCGATTTTTTGATAAAACCGGTCGGATCTGGTCCAACTGCCGGTCCAGTCAGATTTTGACAACATTGATTGAGACAGCTCAATTAGTCTTCAGCTGACCAGTTAGGTATACTGTTCTTAGATATGAACTTGAACATCATAATACGTTTCTTCATTTAATAAAATTAAATACATCACAATCACAAGTTGTATATATTTTGGATATTTATGTATTTATAACTCTATAAGGCAGGGGAGGAGTGGTATAACGTCTGACCAACAATAATAAATAATAGTCAAATTAATTAATGATGTTAATGGAGGTAACAAGTAAGAGATTGACAAATTAAAAATACCAATACAACTCACAAGATACTACATAAACTACCCTAAGGTTGTTTGAAGTGCTGGTTCTATCAACGGCGAGGTATTTGATGTGAATATACCAAAAAATAATCTACTCAAAAAAAAATATTTCAATCTATTTTGTAAAATTGGCTTTGTAGGAGCGTAAAAAGTGCTTCAAAGAAAGAGTCATCTCTTCATAAATGGTCTGCTTTACGCCCAAGACAATGCTAATCGCTTTACGCCTAAGCAGACTGATCTTTTACGCTTGGATCTACACCGATGATTTTACGCCAAGGACAGAGCAGCCTCTTTTACGCTGGACAAAGCTGTCAAATCTCGTATTTAATGCAAACTCTGACATGAAGATATTAATGATGGCATTTACCACAGAATTCAATAGAATTTGTCTTATACAAAGACCATTGTTGTCGTTTATGAAGATCGAGCTACTTTACGCTCATTGTATGGTTTCTTTTACGCACGGAGTTTTACATGAGTCCTTACGCTCATAACAAACAATGTGTGCGTAAAGTCTATTTGAGCCATTTTACGCTCAAGGTTATTCAATAACCACTTTACGCTGGAAACCTATGACAAGAGCTATTTTATGCTTATCTTACTGCTTTACGCCCAGAGGATGTTAGGGCTATTTTTTACGCCCTATTATTTCTGGCCAGTTTGGAACGTGGTTTGCCTACATGGCCTTCATGCCACATATTTCGAAGAACGTGTGTACATGTATCCTATTCTTACTGAAATAATGGGACGCGTGTCAACGTACGCAAAGGATGACTCTGATCATGGGTGGCAGTTGTTAGCGTAAAGACAGATTTTGATGCTCTTTTATGCACAGAAGCCCCAGTCTATAAATAGACTCATTTTTCTCAAAGACAGACAGGGAGACAGGAGAGAATACAGAGATCAGAACTTCAAGATTTTGATTCTCCAGAGCATTCTTCTTCAACTTTTCTTTCAGAACAGAGTGAAGCAAAGCAGGAAAGCATTCGGCCTCGCCATCAGTGCCCAAGTGCGTCGATACCTTTCTGGTGACTTAGTTCTTCCAAGTTGTTCTACTTCAAGCAGTGATCTTCATCATCATCATATGCTCCAAGGAACAAAGTGATCATTTACAGATCAGACTTCCATAGCAATACTTTTCCAGAATCAAATTTGTACTTCTTGTACTATTTTTCTCGTTTTATTTTCAAAATCCAACCTTTGTTTGGCAATTTTGTTAAGTGAAACAAAATGGCGACTCTGCTGGGGAATACCTTCTCCTCTGACGAGGAAGTGATTGCTCAATATGATGATGTTTCGGTCGGTTCGACCAAGAAGACTCTGGTTGTGCACTTCGACCAGACTGCCTATGAAGAAATGCTCCGAACTGGGGGTGGTTCTCGCCACTCCAATGTTCAAAAGTCTCGCAAAGCACGAAAAGTTTGGATTCCCAAATCCAAAGTGGTTTCTGATCTCTCTGTTGCTACTGATGACAAGGGAATTCTTCCCACTCCTGTCTTAGGGGCTCCCGTTCGTAACGAGGCAGTCCTTACTTCAGAGTTGCACTCAAAGTATAATAATTTATCTCCCGTTTGTAACGGTAAAGATAATCAGGTTTCACGCCCACTGCGTAAGAATTAAGTTTTACGCTCAGTGGGGAAGAACCAAATTTTACACTCAATACATAAGGATGAATCTGTCACGACCCGCTACCCAAATTGTTGGGCCAGGCCGAGTCATGCCCAGCCTACGTTGAGATAAACGTAGTAAGCTGTTCTAAAGACAACATGATAAGACTAAATGTACTAACAGTTCTATAAGTGAAGAAGAATCATAAATGCTCCAAACACAAAAGTCATCGTATATAGTAAACGTCCAAGTACAAGTAAACTGAAATGTAAAACTGGATACATGTCCAGTTACAAAATGATATAGTCTAATACATGTCTACTCTCAAAAGTCTAAGTAAACAAAAGACAACTAGGCGAGGTTCCCCGCAGGAACATCCTCGTAAAGCAGAGCCGGGTCCTCGGCAGTAATCCCATAATATGTGTCGCAGAGTAACTCCTCCTCAGTAAGGACACATACAACGTTATCCTGTCAGGACGGGAGCAAGTACTAAATCTAGCAAACTAGCATATCAAACATGGAAATGAACATGAGAGGAATAACTAGAAAGCATGGCATCACATAGTATATCATGGTAAGGATACATATGTCATAGAAATAGCTGTATATGTAATATTTAAAACTGTAGCAGGTACGTGATCGGTCAATAGATGTACAATATGTGGGGGGGCACATAATGAAATGTACTTCCGTACAAGTGAAACGACGACAGATGTACATACGTACAAATCCACGTTGAGATAAAGCCTACGACAAGGTATACATATAAAATGTCAACCTTGCTCGGTACGTACGTACGGAGAAGGGGGCAAGATCACGTACTCAACTATCAGTTTCCCCATAACCCATATTCTAATCATGTGAGAGATACATCAAGACTGTTCTAAGCATGGTAGTAACTGAAAGTATATCATGTAGAGATTCTAACTTGCTACCCCAAGGATCAGCATTCAACATGGTGGGGTTTGCAGTTCATTTATGTGACAATATGTAAAGTTCATAGAAAGTACTTGCCTCTAGCAAAGCAAAACAAAACAAGCTACGATAACAATGCTATGGATGTCCGGTAACTCGTCGCTGTAGAAGTAAATACAATAACTTAGTTTTACACTAAGCTAAAACACTAGGACACTAATTTGGTGAAACACGACTTGTGATTGGGCACCTAGCCAAAATGATGACTTGTCATAGGAGACCAATGTGGGGTGACACACTATGTTAACTAACTTTTTAGGGTCTTTACACTAGTGAGAGATGGGGTTCAACACGACTAAAACTCCAAATAACACAAAAAGCTACAAGTCGTAATTAATCAATAAATAAATCAAAAGATTATTGTGTTCTATCAATTTTTGAAGTAGACAAAAGGCCTAGTTTTTCTTAAAGTAAAGTACTAAAGTGATCCTTGTTAATCATAGAAATTTATTATAATTTTTCTGGAATTTATTAACCAGTACAAATATTTTATAAAAAATCAGTTTTCCTAAGTATACAGAAAATGAGTTTTGGTTTCATATGCCAAACTAGGGGCAAAACAGTAAATTAAATACTACAAAAATTATACTAAATTAGCAAACTTAACATAGTATCTAAATACTATTTTTCCATAATTTTAGCAATACTTTAAGTATTTTTAGAAAATCAAAAACAATAATGCACACAATGATTAATTATCTGCGTATTTTTGTCCATGTATATAATTTGAACCAAAGTTCAAATACAGGACCCAAGGCCATGAATCAAGTCCAATATGACTTGTACAGGTCTTGAATGTGTAAAAACACATTTGAGCCCAAATACCCATGCTAGGCTTGGACACCAAATGGTTGCAGTAATTTAAATACAATAAAAATACAATTTGGTAATAGTCAAACTAAATATTATTATTTTAATAAGGTAAAGTTTTACATAGTAACTATAAAAGTATGAATATTATCTTATAAAGATAATTTATACTAAGCTAAGTAAAATACATACATAAAATAGTGTATATATATATGAAAATATATATACACAAATATAAGGATGTTTACATATTGGATATATATATATATATATATATATATATATATATATATATATATATAAATATATATATATATATATATATATATATATATATATATATATATATATATATATATATATATATATATATATATATATATATATATATATATAAGAAAATACTTATCTATATAAAATATATATATATACAAAATTAATGTATACATATATACAATAGTATATATATTTTACATATAATAGTATATATAATAGTATATATAATAGTATATATATAATAATATATATACATAAGGAAATATATATACATAAATATGTATGTATACATAATACATATATATATATATATATATATATATATATATATATATATATATATATATATATATATATATATATATATATATATACATACATATAATAATGAAGTATACATATGTATATAAAAAAACAGTAAATATATATACAAAATTATAGTATATATAGAATAATACATATATATATATACAAATATATGTATATACATATATATATATAAATATATATATAATAAAAAAAGAAAAAGGAAAAGGAAAAGAAAAGGGAAAAAAGAAAGGCAGTCAGGGGGCTCGAACCCAGGCCAGAGAAGCGTGGGGGGGGGGGGGGGGGAGGGAGGGGTTTAGGTAGGATGGGCTGGCCAGGGGGTCAGCCCATCAGTTGTGTTAGAGTAAGGGTTGTGTTTATTTTATTTAGGTTCGAATTAATTAACATAAAAAAATATAAAAACCATCCTGTGTCCTGACAATTAAGGACACAGGTATCAGCGTGTCCTCGCTTAGCACGACACGCACGAAGCGACTTGGCCGTGTCCAAGCTAACCCTAGTATTGCCCGTGTCCTGGCGAGTCTCATATGTGAAGACGAGACTCGCACGACACGAAACAAAGCTGACACTTACGTGTCCGATCAACTCAGGGTGAATCGAAGGTCGGGGACGGCGGAGGAGACGTCGGGGTCGGGGCGCTCCGGTGGCGCTGGGGTCGCCTCGTCACCGCGCGTCGACTGATGGTGGTTGGGGGAGGTGGAAGTCGACGGTGGGGCTGGGCGGAGCTCGTCGGAGTAGGGTTAGGGTTTGTGGGTTCGTCGGGGAAGAGGGGTCGTCGGTGGCTGTGGTAAGAGTTTAGGGTTAGGGTTTAGGTCAGGGGAGAGAGGGGGAGTTTTATAGAGGGTTTTTGTGGCGGTCGGGCAGCCGGGAAAGACGGGGTCAGGGCGGCGAGTCGATCGGGGCAGGGGGGTTGGTGAGAGTCAGAGGAGAGAGAGAGAGGGATCTGTCGTGGGGGGGGTGTTTGGTAATTAGCAGTAGGGCCCCTATAGTTTAGGAATTTACAATACACACTTTAAAATAATTATTAAATTACAAACTAATATACTAACAATTCTAATAATTGTAAAATACTATTAAAACAATTCAGAAAATTATAAAATGCTATTAAAATATTTAAATGAATTACAAAATGATATTTTTGTATTTTAAAACTCATTAAAAATTTATTTAAAAATTCTAGGAAATTTCTAAAATCATAATAAATTATTTTAAAACCAATAATGACATTTAATAATTAATTAACACTAGTTTAATAAATTTTGAAAATCAGGGGTTGACAAGTCTTCCCTCCTTGAAAAATTTTGTCCTCGAAATTCACAAGGATTGAAAACCCTACAATATTCTAACATAGCAAGTAATGCAATCAAATGACTAAGGCTACGATCGAAACTAACCTCTAAGGTATCAAGCGGGAACGGGTGGTTCCCTCGCAGCGGTTGGATCGAACAAGTAAGGGTATCTCTCCCTCATGTCCGACTCCCTCTCCCACGTAGATTCACCTGGGGAGTGACGGCTCCAAGCTAGTCGCACTAGGGGTATAACCTTGTTCCTCAGCCTCTTCTCTCTCCGGTCTAATATCTCCACTGGCTGCTCAGAAACTGTAAGGCTCGGTCCGACCTCCAACTCTGAATGATCTAGCACATGACTGGGGTCTGGAACATATCTCCTCAGCTGAGATACGTGAAAGACGTCGTGAACTCCTGCTAGGTTGGGTGGAAGTGCAACCCTGTAAGCTACCTCTCCGATCCTGCCAAGTACCTCGAACGGCCCGATGTATCTGGGGCTCAGCTTCCCTCCTCGTCCGAACCGGATCGTCCCTCGAGTAGGTGATATCTTCACTAGCACCATATCACCGTCTGCAAACTCCATCGGCCTGCGACTAGCATCAGCCCAGTGTTTCTGCCTGTCCTGAGCTACTCTGAGCCTGTCTCTGATCATCCCGACTTTCTCTGCTGCATCCGTGATCATCTCTGGCCCAAGCATAACTCTGTCTCCGACATCATCCCAAAAGAGCGGTGTGCGACATCGTCGTCCATATAGCACCTCGAAAGGAGACATACCAATACTGGCCTGGTAGCTGTTGTTGTATAAAAACTCTACCAAGTGCAGATGGCTCTCCCATGATCCTCCGAAGTCCAGCATGCAGGTCCTCAGCATATCCTCCAGTGTCTGTATCGTCCTCTCAGACTGTCCATCTGTCTACGGGTGATACGCCGTACTGAACTTGAGCCTACTGCCCAACTCCTTCTGTAAGCTCCTCCAGTAGTGGGATGTGAATCTGCTGTCTCTGTCTGACACGATGCTCACCGGCACTCCGTATAGGCGAACTATCTGCTGCATGTATAGCTCCGCCAACTTCTCGGTGGAAAGCCCCACCTTGAAGGGTATGAAGTGCGCACACTTCGTCAGCCTGTCTACGATGACCCAGATGGCATCCTTCCCTCCTTGGGAACGAGGAAGCCCTGAAATGAAGTCCATCGTAATATGTTCCCACTTCCACTCGGGAATGGGTAACGGCTACAACAAACCAGCTGGCCTCTGGCGCTCCGCCTTGACCTGCTGGCAAACTAGGCATCTCGAGATGAAACGTGATACATCCCTCTTCATCCCGTGCCACCAAAGATGTTCCCGCAAGTCACGGTACATCTTGTTAGCACCAGGGTGAATAGAATATCTAGATCGGTGCGCCTCCTGCAAGACTGCCTCTACCAGCTCCCCCTTCGGCACGCACAATCGGCTGCCATGCCTTAGGGATCCATCCTCTGCTATAGTGAAGTCATCCAGCAATCCAGCCAATGCCTGGGGTCGAAGTCTGCGAAGGCTCTCATCTGTAGACTGTGCCTTCCGGATCTGCTCCATCAATCCTGACTGAATGTCAAGCGCCA
This sequence comes from Iris pallida, assembly GCA_029216955.1. Classification (NCBI taxonomy): domain Eukaryota; kingdom Viridiplantae; phylum Streptophyta; class Magnoliopsida; order Asparagales; family Iridaceae; genus Iris; species Iris pallida. Next base: position 12,398,891 of record JANAVB010007798.1, read on the forward strand.
TCATCTGTATCACTGATCCTGGCCAAACTAGCTCGATACCGAGCTTCTCCAGATCCTCCCGCAAATGCCGATCAATCATCAGGTACCATGCCATCGGATTCCTGCTCAGCGCATCCGCCACCACATTTGCCTTCCCGGGGTGATACTGTAAATCGATGTCGAAGTCCTTCATCAACTCCAACCATCGTCTTTACCTCATGTTCAGCTCTTTCTGCGTGAACACATACTTTAAGCTTTTGTGGTCAGTAAAGATTTCCACACGCTCTCCGTATAAGTAATGTTTTCATAACTTGAGTGCAAAGATCATCGCAGCTAACTCGAGCTCATGGGTAGGATAATTCCTCTCATGAGTCCGCAATTGCCTAGATGTATAAGCAATCACTTTCCCATGCTGCTGTAGAACACATCCTAGCCCCTTCCCAGAAGCATCGCTGTATATGGTGAAACCTCCAAAACCTGAAGGTAAAGTCAGAACTGGAGCGGTGTCAGCCTCCTCTTCAGCTCCTCAAATGCCGCCTGGCAGTCCTTTGACCAGATGTACTCTGCGTCCTTCCGCGTCAGCTTCGTCATGGGTTCAGCTATCCTAGCAAAGTCCTGGACGAACTTTCTGTAATAGCCTGCTAAACCCAGAAAGCTCCTGATCTCTGAAACTGATGTCGGAGCCTTCCACGTCTCAACTGCAGCAATCTTCCTGGGATCTACCGAGATTCCATCTCCAGTGACTACATGGCCGAGAAACTCCACTCGGTCTAAAAAGAACTCGCACTTCGGCAATTTGGCAAATAATCTCTCCTGCCTCAGAATCCCCAAAACTATCCGCAAGTGCTCTGCATGCTCCTCCGGCGTCTTCGAGTATATCAGGATGTCGTCAATAAATACTACGACGAACTTATCCAGATACTGGTAAAATATCTTATTCATCAAGTTCATAAAGACAGCTGGCGCATTTGTGAGACCAAATAGCATCACCAGAAACTCGTACTGCCCGTACTTCGTGTTGAACGCCGTCTTCTGGATATCTGCTGGCCTAACCTTCACCTGGTGGTACCCGGATCTCAAGTCTATCCTGGAAAATACCTTCTCCCAGCTCAACTGGTCGAACAAATCATCTATCCTGGGCAGATGATATTTGTTCTTGATGGTGATGGCATTCAAGGCCCGATAGTCAATACACAACCGGACTGTACCATCCTTCTTAGGCATAAAGAGCACTGGTGCTCTCCATAGAGAAGCACTGGATCGAATGAAACCCTTTTTCAACAGGTCATCAATCTGCTCTTTCATCTCTATGGCCTCCTTGGGATTCACTCTATAGCAAGCCCGGGATACCGGTGATGAACCCGGCACTAGATCTATAGTGAACTCCACATCTCTGTCAGGCGGAAGTCCTGGAAGATCCTCTGAGAATACATCCATAAACTCCCTAATGATAGGGTGTGGCGGTGCTGCGTCCCCGACTGTAGCACAACAGTTCGGCTCTAGGCTGATCTCTGGCCCTGTCTCCCTGACACTGAATGGTACTGTGCCTGGGGGACTGAACAAAATACTACCCTCATGACAATCTATAGATGCATGGGTATAGCTAAGCCAGTCCATCCCCAATATGATATCATAATCGGGAAGTGGCATCACAAAGAATCACCCCTCGAACTCTCTCCCGGCTATCATAATAGAGCATCTATAGCTAGCTCTAATAGGCACTTGTCCTCCTCCCGTCATTATTCTACTAATCTCCGTAGTAGGTGTAGATACTAAATGATGTTCTTGCATAAACTCTAATGATAGGAAGCTATGAGATGCACCAGAATCAAACAAGCATAGAGCTAGAAAAGTATGCGAATAAACATGACCTGTAATGACGTCAGCTAAGTAATCCGGCTCCGAAACCTGCTCCGGCTCTGGCTCAATGGCTAGACTATAAACTCTCCCCTGAGGTCCCTTCTGCTGCTGCAGATGCTGCTCGAACCTCTGCTGCTGAGTCGGGAGTGGTCCTCTAGTCTTCGCTACTGGGCACTCTCGAAGCTGATGGGTGGCAGACCCACAAGCTAAACACTGCTTCAACCTCTTCCTGCAGACGGTGTGATCATGCCCTGGTCTTCCGCAGAAAGAACATATAGCTTCCCTCTGCTGCTGCTGCTGCTGATGCCGGGGTCCCGGGACTCTAACTGGCGGGGTCTGATGATGTAGTGTAGGGGGACGGTAAGTTTGCTGGGGTGGCGTCGGTGCTCTCTGCTGGAAAGCCTGACGCTTGGACGGTCCCTTATGATGTACAGAAGCCGGCCACTTGTATGACAGAAGACGTTCCTCAATACTCCGGGCCAACTTTAGGCTCTGGTAGTAGTCAGTCGTACCGTTTGCCACTATAAGAATGCCAATGTTTGGAACTAGACCATGGCAAAACCTACGGGTCATCTCCTCTGGATCAGCAACCAGACAAGGAGCGAAACGGCTCAGACGACTAAACTCTGCCGCATAGTCATCAACAGAATGGTTCCCCTGCTGGATGTTCTGGAATCGTAGCCCCATGGCTACTCTAGCAGTGGTCGAGAAGAACTTCTTCTTGAACTGGGTCTTGAACTGGTCCCAGGTGGCTCTCCCTCTCACGAACAACGGCTCATTCCTGAACCAGACTCCGGCTAAGTCTATCAGCAGAAATCCTGCTGCCTCGACCTGAAGGTCATCCGGCATCCTAACTCCCAGAAGCTTCCTCTCTACCGAATCTAGCCAGTCATCAGCTACTACTATGCCCTCAGTCCCTGAGAACTCCTTGGGATTCAGACCCATGAAGTCCTTGATCGTCCCCGCTCTCTGCCGTGGCTCTACATATGGTGGGACCACGGGATGTCCCTCAGAACGCTCCATGCTCTAGCGGAGTAGGGTAGTCTGCTCCTGATGGGTTGTTAGGAACCCCTGGATCAGTGTGAGCAGCTGGGTCCCGTCGAGTGTGACGGAAGCCTGAGTGGGTATAGTGATAGGGGGTGGTGGAAGTATCGGGGCCTGCTGGGACTGGGATGTGGAAGGTGGTATCTGGGTCTGTGGATCTGTGGAGTGGGGGAATGTGGTAGGTGGAGGTGTATCACTCAACTGGTCAACTGACTGGATATGGAGGGCCCCATTCTCGGAGGTAACATACTGGGATGAACGAGTAAGCACCATCTAAATTACACATAAAAAAGACTTATAAGGACTTATTTAAAGTAAGCAATCATATGCAAGAAAATCTAGTTATAATAGCAAACATGTGATGTATTTCCTATATTGCAATCCTAGCATTCCTCTAAGTGTTCTAAGCGTCTTTCCTAATGTTGTCTAATTACCTTAAGTTCCTAATTGCAGGCATGCTTGGTACAATAACGTAACCAAACAGTTTAGTCAGGACCTGCATGGGCCACCACTAAAAATATGTCACGACCCGCTACCCAAATTGTTGGGCCTGGCCGAGTCATGCCCAGCCTACGTTGAGATAAAACGTAGTAAGCTGTTCTAAAGATAACATGATAAGACTAAATGTACTAACAGTTCTATAAGTGAAGAAGAATCATAAATGCTCCAAACACAAAAGTTATCGTATATAGTAAACGTCCAAGTACAAGTAAACTGAAATGTAAAACTGGATACATGTCCAGTTACAAAATGATATAGTCTAATACATGTCTACTCTCAAAAGTCTAAGTAAACAAAAGACAACTAGGCGAGGTTCCCCGCAGGAACATCCTCGTAAAGCAGAGCCGGGTCCTCGGCAGTAATCCTATAATATGTGTCGCAGAGTAACTCCTCCTCAGTAAGGACACCTACAATGTTATCCTGTCAGGACGGGAGCAAGTACTAAATCTAGCAAAATAGCATATGAAACATGGAAATGAACATGAGAGGAATAACTGAAAAGCATGGCATCACATAGTCTATCATGGTAAGGATACATATGTCATAGAAACAGCTGTATATGTAATGTTTAAAACTGTAGCAGGTACGTGATCGGTCAATAGATGTACAATGTGCGGGGGGACACATAATAAAATGTACTTCCGTACAAGTGAAACGGCGACAGATGTACATACGTACAAATTCGCGTTGAGATAAAGCCTACGACAAGGTATACATATAAAATGTCAACCTTGCTCGGTACGTACGTACGGAGAAGGGGGCAAGATCACGTACTCAACTATCAGTTTCCCCATAACCCATATTCTAATCATGTGAGAGATACATCAAGACTGTTCTAAGCATGGTAGTAACTGAAAGTATATCATGTAGAGATTCTAACTTGCTACCCCAAGGATCAGCATTCAATATGGTGGGGTTTGCAGTTCATTTATGTGACAATATGTAAAGTTCGTAGAAAGTACTTGCCTCTAGCAAAGCAAAACAAAACAAGCTGCGATAACAATGCTATGGATGTCCGGTAACTCGTCGCTGTAGAAGTAAATACAATAACTTAGTTTTACACTAAGCTAAAACACTAGGACACTAATTTGGTGAAACACGACTTGTGATTGGGCACCTAGCCAAAATGATGACTTGTCATAGGAGACCAATGTGGGGTGACACACTATGTTAACTAACTTTCTAGGGTCTTTACACTAGTGAGGGATGGGGTTCAACACGACTAAAACTCCAAATAACACAAAAAGCTACAAGTCGTAATTAATCAATAAATAAATCAAAAGATCATTGTGTTCTATCAATTTTTGAAGTAGACAAAAAGCCTAGTTTTTCTTAAAGTAAAGTACTAAAGTGATCCTTGTTAATCATAGAAATTTATTATAATTTTTCTGGAATTTATTAACCAGTACAAATATTTTATAAAAAATCAGTTTTCCTAAGTATACAGAAAATGAGTTTTGGTTTCATATGCCAAACTTGGGGCAAAACAGTAAATTAAATACTACAAAAATTATACTAAATTAGCCAACTTAACATAGTATCTAAATACTATTTTTTCATAATTTTAGCAATACTTTAAGTATTTTTAGAAAATCAAAAACAGCAATGCACACAATGATTAATTATCTGCGTATTTTTGTCCATGTATATAATTTGAACCAAAGTTCAAATACAGGACCCAAGGCCATGAATCAAGTCCAATATAACTTGTATAGGTCTTGAATGTGTGAAAACACATTTGAGCCCAAATACCCATGCTAGGCTTGGACACCAAATGGTTGCAGTAATTTAAATACAATAAAAATACAATTTGGTAATAGTCAAACTAAATATTATTATTTTAATAAGGTAAAGTTTTACATAGAAACTATAAAAGTATGAATATTATCTTATAAAGATAATTTATACTAAGCTAATTAAAATACATACAAAAAATAGTGTATATATATATATGAAAATATATATACACAAATATAGGGATGTTTACATATTGGATATATATATATATATATATATATATATATATATATATAAGAAAATACTTATCTATATAACATATATATACATACAAAATTAATGTATACATATATATATAATAGTATATATATAATAATATATATACATAAGGAAATATATATACATAAATATATATGTATACATAATACATATATATATATATATATACATACATAAAATAATGAAGTATACATATGTATATAAAAAAAACAGTAAATATATATATACAAAATTATAGTATATATAGAATAATACATATATATATACAAATATATGTATATACATATATATATAAATATATATATAATAAAGAAAGAAAAAAAAAGGAAAAGGAAAAGAAAAGGGAAAGGAAAGGCAGCCAGGGGGCTCGAACCCAGGCCAGAGAAGCACGGGGGGGGGGGGGGGGGGGGGGGGGTTTAGGTTAGGATGGGCTGGCCAGGGGGTCAGCCCATCAGTTGTGTTAGAGTAAGGGTTGTGTTTATTTTATTTAGGTTCAAATTAATTAACATAAAAAAAATATAAAAACCATCCTGTGTCCTGACAGTTAAGGACACAGGTATCAGCGTGTCCTCGCTTAGTACGACACGCACGAAGCGACTTGGCCGTGTCCAAGCTAACCCTAGTAATGCCCGTGTCCTGGCGAGTCTCATATGTGAAGACGAGACTCGCACGACACGAAACGAAGCTGACACTTACGTGTCCGATCAACTCAGGGTGAATCGAAGGTCGGGGACGGCGGAGGAGACGTCGGGGTCGGGGCGCTCAGGTGGCGCTGGGGTCGCCTCGTCACCGCGCATCGACTGATGGTGGTTGGGGGAGGTGGAAGTCAACGGTGGGGCTGGGCGGAGCTCGTCGGAGTAGGGTTAGGGTTTGTGGGTTCGTCGGGGAAGAGGGGTCGTCGGTGGCTGTGGTAAGAGTTTAGGGTTAGGGTTTAGGTCAGGGGAGAGAGGGAGAGTTTTATAGAGGGTTTTTGTGGCGGTCGGGCAGCCGAGAAAGGCGGGGTCAGGGCGGCGAGTCGGTCGGGGCAGGGGGGTTGGTGAGAGTCAGAGGAGAGAGAGAGGGATCTGTCGTGGGGGGGGGGTGTTTGGTAATTAGCAGTAGGGCCCCTATAGTTTAGGAATTTACAATACATACTTTAAAATAATTATTAAATTACAAACTAATATACTAACAATTCTAATAATTGCAAAATACTATTAAAACAATTCAGAAAATTATAAAATGCTATTAAAACATTTAAATGAATTACAAAATGATATTTTTGTATTTTAAAACTCATTAAAAATTCATTTAAAAATTCTAGGAAATTCCTAAAATCATAATAAATTATTTTAAAACCAATAATGACATTTAATAATTAATTAACACTAGTTTAATAAATTTTGAAAATCAGGGGTTGACAGAATCTCCCATTCGTAATGGGGCAGACTCTAAAGTTTATGCTTCTGAGTGTAAGAATCAGTCTTCCGTCAGTGACGTGGTAGGCCCAAATAAATTACGCTCCTCGCGTAAAGCAAAATCTCCCGTCTGTGACGTGGTAGATAATCAATTTTTACGCTCCATGCATAAAGGTAAGCCTCCTGTCTTTGACAGTGTAGATAAAATTCATAACGATGTTTGCACATCTACTGTGAATGTACCTAAACGTGTGCAGCGTAAAAATATCGTTGGTAAAGCTTCTGTCCTACACCAACAACCTTCTTATACTGCTTTACGCAAAGTACCAAACTTACAAATTACACGCCAAGAAAATGGAGTCCTTCGTGCTAAATCTCAGGATTTACGCACACAACTCCAAACGCGTAAAAATGTACAGTTTGGTTCTACGAATGCAGCCAGTAATCTTCTTTATACACAAGGGACTAAACGTTTTTCTACCCCAAATGTAATAAAGAAGAATACTCCATCTGTTCCTTCTGATTTACGTGAATTGCTAATGCAAAAACGTAAGAACAGACAATCTCCGATAATATTCCCCCAAGAAAAACAATATTGTGAATATCACCAGGTTGTGATCAACTGTTGTTGTTCGGCTTCAAAACGGTCAGTTTTTGATCGTATAAGTTTTAACTCGCCTCAACATCAAGCTGAAGACCAAGAACATGAGCTGTCATATGTGTCAGTCAACATGGCATCTCATACTAACAGAGGACGACATCCAAGACGGAATATGTCCCAAACCCCAGGTCAACAACAGTTCAACAGGCTTCTTGATTCCTTTGAAGGAGTATATCAGAATACTCGATCAAGAAGACAAAGACAATTGCAGAATTCTGACTCAGAAGCTTGGGGTACTCAATCTTTTGAGTCTGATACCGATAGTGTGGATTTATACTTCTATACTAATCTCTCTATATCTTCAAGAGAGGTTGAATCCTACGCTGTTGGAGATGAACCAGAGACGTCTTCTGCTAATACAAAACAACGTCTCACTGCCATGGAGCAATCATTGAAAGACATGCTTAACATGGTGCAAAGCATGCATCAGATAATTTTGAATCAGCAAACTGCTCAACCCACAGTAATAACTCCGGTACCAGTAGCAGCACAAACTCAAGATAGTCAAGGGGCTGATATACCTTTGAATATTCAAGAGCCTACTGTTAATCAAAATTTTGCATCTCCAGATCCCATCATCCCAGAAGATGTACCACCTCCAGTGGGGGTTACGGTACATCCAACGACTATTCAATCAAATGTGCTTCCTCAAACCAGTGAAGCCATTCAAGCAGTGCGTGAACTCAAAGCAAAGTTTGAAGTTTTAAGGCACAAAGATCAGCTCCAAAGGTTAAGGATTAAGCAACCTTATCCTCCTCATTGGAATGATGTACCCTTTCCACCGAAATTCAAGCCACAATCTACGGTTTTATTCGATGGAAAAGCATCTCCCAGTCAATATATCAATTACTTTGATATTATGACTGTGCACTTGCAGAAAAATGACGCTCTTCTCACTCGAGTGTTCATCGGATGCCTCACAGGTTCAGCTTATGACTGGTATCGTAGCTTACCCGATAACTCTATTTCGTCTTTTGACGAATTCAAGGCAATGTTTCTCTTCCGCTTCTATGAAGGAGGTATGGACATGAACATGTCCTCCGTGATAGAAATCAAACAAAAGGAGAAAAAAGATACTCGGACGTTCATTGAACGTTTTCGACAAGCTACTCTAAAGATGCCTCCTGGTATGCCAGATTCAGCATTGATTGATACATGCAAGATGAATCTGCGACCATCCATTGCTGTCTTCACAGGTTCCCAATTCACAGATTGGGCTTCGTTTATCATAGCAGCAGTTTCTGCCGAGACCAATGGGAGGTTGGCTCGTGAACACGGGATGATTTTCGCTTCAGAAGATAAAGGGAAGAAAAGTAATCCTGGTAATAATCCTGGCAATCGTAATGTGAAAGAAAAGACACTCTTATGGTCAATCTTTCCAAGAACAAAACGACCCCAAATAATCAGGAATCTTCCACGCCAAAGGAAGAATACTCTTTTGACGAAAGTGATATCCCAGAAATATTTCAATGTCTGGTAAAAAGTGGCAAACTTCAGATTCCAGAGCCAAAAAGGCCTAATAAGGTAAATCTGACTGACAATCCCAAATATTGTATCTATCATAGATACATTAATCATCCTACCAGTGCTTGCTATGTCTTGAAAAAGAAGATCCAAGAGCTGATAAATGGTGGCGCTATCGCTTTAACCAATGATCCGTCCCACATGTTTAATGACGATATACAAGAAGAATTCTCTTCTAGCTCTTCGCAATCATCAGATTCAGAAGAAATTCTATTCATCGAATTCGATATATCTCGTTCCTCATATTGTGAATCTGGGCAAATATTCTCAGTCAATATGGTTCAAGCTGATGATGAAGCAGAACCATTTAAGAATGATCCTTAGGCTCAACAGATGGATACTCAATGGGAACTTCGTTTTGAACAGCGACAGCCACCTACAGAAGATGAGGTTATCCAGATTGATGTTGGAGATGGAATTACGTCCAAACCAATATTCATCAGTAAGAATCTTTCTGAAGATGAAAAGGAAGAGCTGATAAAACTTATCAAAGATTACATTGGCATCTTTGCATAGAGTTATGAGGATATGCCAGAGCTAGATCCTAAAGTTGCTACTCATAAACTCAACATTTTGCCTAATGTCAAGCCTGTAAAACAACAGCAACGACGCTTTAGACCAGATATGATGGATGCAATTGAAGCAGAAGTCAAAAAGCTGATTACATGTGGCTTTGTTCGTGAAGAACAACACCCAGATTGGGTGGCCAATATTGTTTCTGTTATAAAGAAGAACGGAAAAGTCCGAGTTTGTATAGATTACCGAGATCTTAATACGGCTTGTCCAAAGGACAAATTTCCACTTCCCATTACTGATGTCATGATAGACAATACATGCGGTTTTGAACGTATGTCTTTCATGGACGGATTCTCAGGATACAATCAGATCAAGATGCATCCAGAAGATGAAAAGCATACATCTTTTCGAACACCCCTTGGGGTTTATTGCTATACGGTTATGCCGTTTGGTCTTAAAAATGCTGGTGCCACATATCAACGGGCTATGAGCAATATCTTTCAAGAACATCTACGAAAAATAGTTGAATGCTACGTAGATGACATTGCTGTTAAAAGTCGGTCAAAGAATGATCACATTCAAGACTTGAAGACAGTATTTGAATTGATGCGCCAACATCAATTGAAAATGAACCCTACTAAGGCTTTCTTAGGAGTTTCTAGTGGCAAGTTTTTAGGATTTGTCATTACCTCTCAAGGTATCCATGTTGATCCTGATAAGGTTAAAACAATTCTTGAAATGCGTCCTCCTCGTAATCTGAAAGAACTCCGTGGCTTTCAGGGCCGTATTGCTTATATCAGAAGATTTATATCTAATCTTTTTGGGAGATGTCAACCTTTCTTCCGTTTATTAAAGAAAGGGGTATCTTTCGTCTGGGATGAAGCGTGTCAAAAAGCCTTCAATGATATTAAGCAATATCTTACAAACCCGCCTGTTCTGGTACCTCCGGTGATAGGAAGACCATTTTTGCTATATGTTCGAGCCTTAGATCATTCACTAGGCGCTCTTCTGGCACAGAAAAGTGATATGGGTCATGAACAAGCAATATATTATCTGAGCAGAATGATGGTCGGAGCTGAACACAGATATACTCCTGTGGAAAAGGAATGTCTAGCTTTGGTTTTTGCCGTCCAAAAGACAAGGCATTATGTCACTGGACAGACTATTCATGTCATCTCCAGAATAAATCCCATTCGGGTATTGATGAAAAAACCGAGCATTCTTAATTCCAGGTTGGCTACTTGGGCGATGTTGCTCACTCCTTATGACATGGTTTATGTGCCTCAAAAATCAGTGAAGGGCCAAGCGTTAGCTGATTTCTTAGCTACTCATCCTATACCTGAAACTTCGAAGTTATATGAAGACATTCCAGACGAAGTAGTGGATTGTAATATGACTTTGAAGAATGATATATGGCAATTATATTTTGATGGAGCATCACGAGTGGGACCTAAAGGCAATATTGTCTCTGGGGTAGGAATTGTCTTGGTTTCTCCTAACAAAATGGTCATATACCGTGCCTATTCTCTTAATGAGCCATGCTCTAACAATGTAGCAGAATATAATGCTCTATTGATTGGTCTCCAAGTAGCAAAACAATTGGATATTGAATTCTTAGAGGCTTATGGAGATTCTCAATTGATCGTTAATCAAGTTAGAGGGACTTATGAAGTCAGAAATCCTGATCTCATCCCCTATCATCAGGTGGTAGTCGAGTTGGTCCTATCATTCAAAGGATTCTTTATTGAATTGTACCACGTTCTCAGAATGTGGAGGCTGATGCTCTTGCCAGTCTAGCTGCAGACTTGGCTGTCCCAATCCGAAGGCAAAATACAATCACTTTGTTGGACCGAGACTTGTTCTGTGTGAAGAATAATCTGCATATTGAACAAAGTTATGTCACAGAGGCAAGTTCCCAACAGAAAGATTGGAGAACTCTATTCATTGATTATGCAGTTCATGGGATTTTGCCTGAAGATCCTAAAGAAGCTGCATCAATTAAGAGACGATCGTTTCGATTCTATTATGATTCGTCTTTACATATGCTATATCGTCGTTCATATGACGGACTCTTGCTGCGTTGTCTCTCAGAAAGTGAAGCCAAACAAACACTGCGTGAGGCTCATGATGGTGTCTGTGGTGCTCATCAACCGGGTCCAAAGTTGCAAGATCGCATTCGAAGAATGGGGTATTATTGGCCCTCTATGATAGCAGATGCTGTAGACTATGCCAGAAGATGTAAAGCATGTCAGATTCATGCTAATTTTATTCATCAGCCGTCTAAATTTCTACATCCTACAGCAGCCTCCTGGCCTTTCGAAGCTTGGGGTATGGACATCATTGATCCTATTAACCCTCCTTCTGTCAAAGGACATCGGTTTATACTAGCTATAATCGATTACTTTTCAAAGTGGGCAGAAGCAGTTCCCCTTGCTGAAGTAAAAACATCTAATGTAATCAGCTTCATTAAACATCATGTCATTTATCGCTTTGGGATTCCTCGACGAATAATTCATGACAATGGGCTACAATCTGCCAGTCATGCATTCTATCGGTTCTGTGACAAAAATTGAATTCAAAATCTGGCTTCTACGGCTTATAATCCAGCTGCTAATGGTTTAGCTGAAGCCTTCAACAAAACGATCATCAAACTTCTTAAAAAGTTTGTCTCTTCTAATAAAAGAGATTGGAATGAGAAGCTTGGAGAATGTTTATGGGCATATCGAACAACAGTCCGGTCTCCTACTGGTTTTACACCATTTTCACTGGTTTATGGATGTGAAGCTGTTCTCCCATTGGAAATCCAGATCCCTTCTCTACGAATAGCCATTGCTAGTGAGCTAACTACGGAGAATAATGATCGCTTACGACTCCAAGAACTTGAAGGATTGGATGAGAAGCGTCTTCAAGCACAATAGCATATTGAGCTATATCAAGCTCGTATATCTCGAACTTTTAATCGTAAAGTTAAGGAGAGGGTATTTAAAGTTGGCGAGCTTGTATTAGCTGTTCGGAGACCAATGGTGATGACTCACAAAAGCAAAGGAAAATTCCTAGCAAAATGGGAAGGTCCGTATGTAATTGAGTCCGTGTTCTCAAATAGTGCCTATCGGTTGTCGAAACCCAATGGAGATCTACATATGCTGCCGATCAATGGCAAATTTCTTAAGAAATACTATGTATAAAAAAAAAGACAGAACAAAAATAAAACTTCTTTTATTATTATTTTTGTTCGAGACAAAAGATTAAGGACGAGGGCCACTCCCTTCGTTGTTGAATACATAGTCAGCCAATGCATAGAAGGCGTCGTTTCCTGAACTCATAAAAAATTTGCAGACAGCCATCCTCGATGCTTCTTCTTCAGGAGTTTTTCCTGGCTCTACTAAGAAAGCAAGGATGTCTTCGGGTGGCTTGAGCGTAGAAGAGCTTCCACCTATTTCGGTTGGACCCGATACAGTGGGTTCAACGGGGAGTGCCTCAATGACATCCTCAAGCTTTATGGAGACTTCATTCTTTTGCTGTGCATCCTCGGAAGACATTTCCAATAGAGGAGTGGAAATAAGAATAAAATATTACAGAGAATTCTTACCTATTTATAGAGGAGGATTACTAATGAACTGATCTCTGAAATTGAAAACGACTTTTCATTTCCGAAAGGACTCGTTCGTTCATGTTACCAGGTTCATCCATTTAATTATGGAATTGAATCGTCCTTTCTGTTCCCAAGAAATACGTCGATTCGTCCACCGTTTTGACATCTCACAACATCTGTCTTCTTATTCCCCAGCTACCAAGGTTTGGTTAAGCTGACTTCTTGTCTCTTGAGAGAGGGATTTTAAATCTTCTATCAATTGATTAAAAAGTGGGATTCGTTATTTATCATGTTTTCATAACCTCTGGATAAATGCTAAATCTACCTACTTATCTATCATTTTCCATTTTGACCTCTGCATAGAAATTAATCTAATTTTCTTTTGAGTCTCACATACTGTCATGTCCATATTACCTCTGATAGTATTGTGTACTCTAAAACAGAAAATAAGATTTCATTTATCTATCATGTCCATATTACATCCAGATAGATACAAATCATCGAGCATAGAAGAATTATCATTTCCCCTTTCATATCACCATAAAAGTCTATTACATTTCTTAGACTTTTCTTTACAATGGAAATCTATTATATCTAAGATTTTTATTCTATACACCAACGATAACCTAATAGATCTATTTCTTCTTTGGATCTTCTTTGACGGGTTCGTTGTTTGTAGCAGTTCCTGACTGTCTGAGCTCCAGTGGCAACCAGAGCAGTAGGAACCAAACTCTGGTCTTCTCTCTCAGAAAAGAGGAGAACCCCAGAGTATGGCAGCCCGAAGGTGTGTTGCTGCCAATACAATTGGTGGATTAGTGGCGGCACCTCAAAGGAGATAGGAATGTATCCAGCATTGGGATACAATTCCTAGTTCTGCCGTGAAAGGAACTCTACTACCCGATTTCTCGGGATAGAGTTGACTCCACCATCCAACTCTCCGTGTATAAAGGCTCTTCCTACCAATAAAGGAAGACCCTTCTATCTCACGAAGAGTTCTGAGTTGTTTGATTTGCGCATCAAAAGTGCATGAGCTCCCTGATGTTGATGTCAGAAGAATGCTCCTCACAGCGTCAAAATTGCCAATACCGGTTCTGGAAAAGCTGTTCAGCCAAACTTCTGCAGAAAACAACAAAGAAGAAGTGTTTTAAACAGAAGTATTATCAGATGCGTATTAAACGCTAACTAAAAACAAATCACAAGACTTTTTACGCCAGTGCTTCAGCAAGGCTTTTACGCCAGTGATTCAGCAAGGCTTTTACGCCAGTGATTCAGCAAGGCTTTTACGCCAGTGCTTCAACAAGGCTTTTTACGCCAGTGCTTCAGCAAGGCTTTTACGCCAGTGCTTCAGCAAGTTTTTTTTTACGCTCGTCAAGGATTTACGCTCATGAATAGCTGTTTTCAACAAAAATTCGAAGACAAATATTTGCTTACGATCGGACTTACCACTTAAGTTGAATAGTTTGGCTCTAATAGTGGTTGAATCCACGTCTAAGGACTGGGCGTACAAAAGAACACCGTGGGAAGGCTCCGCCATCCTCATTTGTTGAAGAACAACATCACGGAAAGTTATCTTCAGTGGAATGAGTACGAGAATATGTGAAACATTCTCGGCTATTTATAAAGGCTGAAGAACTGTTGGGAAGAGTCTATTTCGGGGGAAGATCCTATTTAAAAGCTCTCGTAACCATAAGACAGACGCCACGTGTTGGTTTGTTTCTTGGGAATTAACAACCACAGAAGCAGTCAGAATAAATGTTGAACAGTTGAGATTAACATCAGACTTTATTTATAAAAAGGGGGAGTGGACCCCAACAATAAGAGAGAGTCGCAATACATGGAATTTCATTTTTTTTCTCCTTCGTTGGGCTGACGAAGGGAGACACCTAGTTCACGCATATTGTGAATCCCGGAGCGGCGCATCAGATTAAGAAACGCTTCGGCATCTCCTGGCCCTTCATACGCAGTTGGGGGACCACCATCAATACGACTAAAGACTGCAGGAGTCACTCCAAAATACTTTAAAAGGTTGCACGCTCGCTCGAAATCAAGCCTGGAGCTCGAAGCCTCTTTGTTGGTAATCTCATTCTTCGGCGCCATAACAAAACAAGGATGAATGTCAAGAATAAAGAATTTGTCCTTATTTATATAAATCAAAGCAACTCTTCACATTCCTCGTTGGAAACTGCTTACTCGGAAAGATAAAGAGACATTCAAAAGTTTCGAGAAAGAAATTTATTGTGACGGTTAAGTATTGACCGACATTAATTTTCTTTTGAAAAATACGCCGACTGTTGGATATCCCCGCTTTTATGCGGATGACTGTTGCGTATCCCAAATTTTACGCTGGCAGGTCAAATCTCAACTTTTACGCTTCTGTTCAAAGTGTTTCAAATTTTGGAGATATTTGAAAACTTTGAAGGGGGTCTTGTAGGAGCGTAAAAAGTGCTTTAGAGAAAGAGTCATCTCATTCATAAGTGGTCTGCTTTACGCCCAAGACAATGCTAATCGCTTTACGCCTAAGCAGACTGATCTTTTACGCTTGGATCTACACCGGTGATTTTACGCCAAGGACAGAGCAGCCTCTTTTACGCTGAACAAAGCTGTCAAATCTCGCATTTAATGCAAACTCTGACATAAAGATATTAATGATGGCATTTACCACAGAATTCAAGGGAATTTGTCTTATACAAAGACCATTGTTGTCGTTTATGAAGATCGAGCTACTTTACGCTCACTGTATGGTTTCTTTTACGCACGGAGTTTTACATGAGTCCTTACGCTCATAACAAACAATGTGTGCGTAAAGTCCATTTGAGCCATTTTACGCTCAAGGTTATTCAATAACCACTTTATGCTAGAAACCTATGACAAGAGCTATTTTACGCTCATCTTACTGCTTTACGCCCAGAGGATGTTAGGGCTATTTTTTACGCCCTATTATTTCTGGCCAGTTTGGAACGTGGTTTGCCTACATGGCCTTCATGCCACATATTTCGAAGAACGTGTGTACATGTATCCTATTCTTACTAAAATGATGGGACGCGTGTCAACGTACGCAAAGGATGACTCTGATCATGGGTGGCAGTTGTTAGCGTAAAGACAGATTTTGATGCTCTTTTACGCACAGAAGCCCCAGTCTATAAATAGACTCATTTTTCTCAAAGGCAGACAGAGAGACAGGAGAGAATACAGAGATCAGAACTTCAAGATTTTGATTCTCCAGAGCATTCTTCTTCAACTTTTCTTTCAGAACAGAGTGAAGCAAAGCAGGAAAGCATTCGACCTCGCCATCAGTGCCCAAGTGCGTCGATACCTTTATGGTGACTTAGTTCTTCCAAGTTGTTCTACTTCAAGCAGTGATCTTCATCATCATCATATGGTCCAAGGAACAAAGTGATCATTTACAGATCAGACTTCCATAGCAATACTTTCCCAGAATCAAATTTGTACTTCTTGTACTTTTTTTTCTCGTTTTATTTTCAAAATCCAACCTTTGTTTGGCAATTTTGTTAAGTGAAACAGGCTTAAGAAACTTCGAGAAATTATATTATATCAACAAATAAATCTAACTATAGGTGGAACCATAAAAAATATCTACAAGTAAACTCCTAAATAATGAAACTTGAGGCCCAAGTAGACCTATCCTCCCCATTCTATATAAAAGTCCAAAATAAAAGAGATGTAAGCTTTAATTTTCTACCCTAGCAAACCTCTATAAAATTTCCTACTCTTCATCGGAGGATCGTCGAATGGGTTGTAACCTAGGATTCTCTTTCTCTCTCTCTCTCTCTCTCTCTCTTCATCCATCATCTTACATGTCGTCCGGGATAGTTGATTAGAGGAAAAAAATCACCAAATCTAGAAAGAAGCATCAGATCCGAATGTATTGCTCGAATCCAACTTGCGAAAACACAGTGGGTCAATGGTTGGCGACATAGTGTTAGATGAATGTGCAACCAGGAATTCGATGGGCTTAATTTCAGTGGGACCAGCTACCTGTATTGATCGACCCACCGTCTCTCCTAACTATGTCCAAAATGGCTTGAATTGCCAGTAACCTTTCATATAGATGAGTCGGTGTGCTGAGTGGCAATCCGCATGCACAGTGTCGATTGAGTCACAAAAAGTATAAGCATGACACGGATGAGTCAAGACATGTGTGTACGGTTTACAACACAATAATTATAGAGCCTAAGATTTGGCTATAGAAGAGATACATGCTTCGGCGAGAGATTTGGCGTCGGGTGTTTAAGTCATTGACACAAGTTTATGAGTTTCATGTTTGAGTCATTTTCAAGAAAAAGAAAAAAAAAAGTATGATTCACGTTGCCGTGAGGCATGGCCATGATGTTGCACGAATAGGTTTTGTAGCACGATCACAGGAATTTGGAGCATGATCACGTTGGTTACAACATGAATAGGACATGAATCTTAAGTATTGGAATTGATCCTAAGGTTAGGTTAGAAAGATCACAAAAGGATAATCTGCTATTTGCCTATCCAACATCATCTATATCGTGTTTCATCCATGGCCGATCGGTCCTGCGGCCCCAGGTTGTCGTCCGAAGAAAAATTATTCTTGTACACAAGTTGTCCATACTATGCACCTACGTCAACATTTAGACTCACGTAAATATATGGCCTAATTGTGATACGACTCAAACCCTTTGTAAATCGTGCTCATAAACTATATTTTCCATACTTCGTTGGAGACTTCCAAACGAGGGACCGCCTCGACAAAAAACAATCGCGTGAACTTTCCATTTTACCATTGAAAACTAGGAACAACTACGGCATAGCCTTGCAGCCTAACTTGAACAAAACGTGTTCCATAAAGTTTTATAAACTGTGTCATACTTTATATGCCAACTGTGAAACCGTGGCAACATATCACTAAAATTATTTGTGAAACCGTGGGAACGTGCCATCTTCTATAAGACCAACTATGAGTTCGTGGAACATGATGATATGATAAGCAATAGAATCGTAGGGACATGCCTGCTATAACATCAAGTCGATAACCCGTGGCGTTACTTTGCTTGATTCAATACATTCGGTCGAAAGATCGAGTGCCACTTTGAAAACCATCGTGTATTAAAATTTAGGCAACAAGCTAACACTTCCAAGTTCTATACGCATTTGACACAATGAGATTATTCCCTTAGCTATGTGGTTTAATCTCTTTTATTATCAAGCCTATTCAGTACAATAAAAACTTTCATTTTTTAGTGTGTGTCATACATCGATCCTGCAGAGTCCTTTCATCCTCGCTTCGGACTCTCTGAGACCATTCGTCCTTGCTTGGGCGTGATATCGTGCAAGCCTAAGTTGTACCTACACAAGGCCAAGACCTGTAACAAGATAAGCTATATAAGATAGACAATACGCAGTGGAACATATTGCAGATATTTAAAGCAGCAGCGGACACATTGCATAATATAATTGAACACATGGTAGCAGAAACAATATCTCTTTATTGATTTCATTTGAATATATTACAAGCTCTCAATTCTCTCTGATACAATGTTTACATTCTCTCAGAAACATTACAGATTACAATGATCTCGTTCCATACACACTACTAAAATACATCAATTTGGCGACGGACTATTAGCGATGGACTAGCGACTACCTTGTGACGGACTACCGTCAGAAAGTAATGGATAAATTTTAAATTTTTTTATCAAAAACAGTCGCACATCCGTCGCTAATTTGACGAAAATTTAGCGACGGATTGATCTCCGTCGCTAATATGTCGCACATTGTGGCGGCAAAATCTGAAAAATAATGACGCGATAAATTAGCGTCTAACTAGCGACGAACGTTCCGTCAGTAATCTAGTGGGTATTTAGCGACTACCTAGCGACGGATATATTCGTCGGTAGTCCGTCGCTAAATACTGTAACCTAACTTAAATTGAACCGACGGGGGGGAGGAAATTTTTTATTCCCCCCAAAAAGACTCTCTCTCTCTTCCTCCTCTTTCTATCTCCGACGGGGTAGCTCTCTCCGACGGGTCTCTCTCTCCGGCGACTCTCTCTCCGACGACTCTCTCTCTCTCTCAGGTATGCTCTCCCTCTCTCCCTCTCTCTCTCTCTCTCTCTCTTTCTCTCTCTCTCTTTATTTAGCATAACATATAGGGTTGGGGGGGTCGGCTGTCGTTGGGGCCGACGGGGTGGGGGGAGGGAGTGGGGGCGGAGGGAGGGTGTTGAGGGCGGGGGTCAGGGTAGGGTTTAGGGTTTAGGGGTAGGGGTAGGGTTTCGGGTGCGGGGGTCGGCTGTCGCGGGGACCGGCGGTGAGGGGGGAGTGAGGAGGCGAGGGATGGATGGTGTTAGGTGCGGCGCGGGGGGCAGGGTAGGGTTTAGGGTTTGCTGTCGGGGGGATGAGGGGGAGGGGGTGGGTGTTTGTTGTCGGGGGGGAGGGGGTGGGGTGGGGGTTTGCTGTCGGGGGTGGGCTGTCGGGGGGGGAATGGGGGAGGGGGAGAGGGGGTTTGCTGTCCGGTGGGGTAGGGAGTGTCACGCTCCGCTCCCGTAGGAGCGATCGTCCTCGCTAAGGCGTGATGCCGCACAAGCCTAGATTGCGCTCATGCAAGGTAGTTACATAACGGCCGATTACATCGGCGACGACGGGGTCGTCGCACAGAAGTCCCAAGCAGAAATATTGAAACATGCAGCGAAAATTTAGAACAAGCACACATGACCACAAGTCATTCAAAAGAAGCTCTTTATTGACATTGAATACAAGATTACATTTATGGGCGCAAGGCCAAATTATAAGTCTTTCGTGCTTACTTTTCTCTCATTTTACAAGTCTCTCTGCTCTCTCTCTTCTCTCGATTACAATGCTTGAGTCAGCGGAAGCTTCGGAAGGCGATGTCCATACATTATGTCCCGTATAAGTCTTGACTTCACGCGGCCGCACACGTCGAATCGCCAAGGAACTCCGTGCCTCGACGCATCCAAACGAGCTCCGTGCCACGAGCTTCTACCTGTGCCTGCACATGAAACACTGTGTGGGTGTCAGTACTCAACTGTACTGGTGGAGTGAGCTCCTCGCCCACCCATACATAACCGACACGTTCATTTACTTTGTGCAGTTTAAATCCCTTTCGATTGTCTTTCTAGTCTTATCTTAGGATCAGTTTTAAGACTACAACGCCTGACTAAACCAATGCGCAACGACATGGTCGTGCTATAATGCCAACGTGTGTTTCGATCGAGGAAGTGCCTCATCGCTTATGCACTTGATCGAACTTTAACTCGGGACGGCAGGGTCGTGTCGTATTCTATTCGTAACTTAACATATTCGAGATAGTGATTCGCCGAGGAGCAACTTATGCGAACTCGGCCGTGCCAAGGCATCAAGGGTTGACTCGTGAAGGGCGTGCCCTTAGACTTTGCCTAGACTTATCCGTACTTCAAGATGAGGTCGTGCCTGACGACTCCATGACTTAGCCAACTTGTACATTACAGTCCTTTCGACTTAAAGCGATGGCACTCGACTTAACTTATGCAAACTTAGGCCAACACTGTCGATACACGACAGCCAATACTTGATACACGAAAGCCTTGCTTAGTGTTGAAGCACGTGTCTTGCTGACATGAGCTATAACTCATTCCTTTCGCGACGATACAAGGCTGGCACTAACGGGATTACATCTTGCTGACTTGATACATGTCGTGCTAGTACTTGATGCTATCCAAAGGCAAACACGCGGATTGCCACTCTTGCCGACCCATCTATATGAGGTGGTCACTAGCAATGTCAAGCTATCTTGGACTCGGCTAGGCGAGGGTATCGGACTGCCCTTCCATGGGTAGCTAGCCCCGGAAGTGTCGATACTCCCATGCGGTTATCCAGCATCCTTCTTTAAGCTGCACTCGCTTCCCCCGGGCCGAATGATCCCGGCGCCCCGGCGATCATTCGAGAAGACTACACCTTGTCGACAAGTTGTCCAATGACCATGCAAGACTCAACTCGATCTACCAATCCTTCCTTAACATGAACAAGCTTTTGCTTCTTTCTATCAAGACTTAACGAGACTCCCAAGCCGCGGGACCGATCTCGTGTGCTGGACATATCAAGACTTAGCAAGACTCCCAAGTAGCGGGACCGATTTCGTGTGCGGAACATATCAAGACTTAGCGAGACTCCCAAGTAGCAGGACCGATCTCGTGTACGGAACTTATCAAGACTTAGCGAGACTCCCAAGTAGCGGGACCGATCTCGTGTGCGGGACTTATCAAGACTCAGTGAGACTCCCAAGTAGCGGGACCGATCTCGGCGATAACCAGTCGTATGGGCTTCCTTTGTCTGTGGCATACTCTTTACTAAATCCACCGTAGCTCGTGCCTTAGATAGACCTGGTTCTATAGGTGACGCTATCGCTCAAGTCATATACTTTATACGACGAGCCTTGTTCTCAAGGGACTACGCGACTTGACAACCGCAGCTAGAGCGGGACTTTGCTAGAAATAGCTTCAATAGCCCAGCACAATACTTGCCTAACTTATTCGGGCAATGACTCTACGAGCAAGGGCTACGCCGAGCTACGCATCGAGGGAATGTGCTATGCACGGGGTCAACTTAAACAACCAAGTTCTCGGGTGCCTAGACTTAAGCCAATAAGCCGTGCAAGACGACTTAACTCGCGGGACGTACGAAGGCTATGCCAAGCCTTAGACGACGGGACCGTGCATACATTTTTCAAGCATTCACGCGGGCGATGCCTATGACTTAGGCCAATTCAAGTATTGGGACTAAACGACGGGACAGTGTATGCTTTATCAAGCATTCAAGCAGGCGACGCCTATGACTTAGGCTTATTCGAGTGTCGGGGTAACTTAGCAACTTAGGCAAGCTTCCTTCTCCCAAGCCACGGGACGAAGGATCGAGTGTCATTTTCAAAACACGCTGAGCAAACTTCTAAGACGGCCGTGGGACCTTTTTCCAAGTTTTAGCATATTTCGACCCGTCGGGATTACTCCCTTAGATATGTGCGTTCGTAGCTTTTAGTTTAGCCTACTTGTGCAAGTAGAAAACCATGCGAGTTATTATGTGAAGGCTAAGAAGAGGCAAGTTCATCAAAACTACCCCACCTGTACGAGAAGTCGCCTCGACCGAGCGAGCCTTCGAGCAACCGTTGCAAGGCTAAGACCGAACGTCGTCGTAGTTTCGATTCCTCCGATTGACTTTGCAGGACGGGGCACTACAACATACACCACTCAGAACAAGTCTCGTCCTCAAGACTTTCCTGAAGTTAAGCCATCCTACCATTTCTATGGCCAAGTCTTAATCGAGCCTAGACACGAAATTATAACAGTCATGCAGGGTACGCCTATGCGTTTCTTCGATTTCGAGCCACGCTCGTACTACTATCAATTCTTTTTCCTTAACACGATCTCAAATTCTCGACACTCTTCCATTCCCCAAGTCTCATTTGAAATCAACGTATTGCTTTGGTTGGATTGTGCACGCATTCCAGGCGTCCCCAAAATACATGCATTCACCAAGCCGCATGATAGAGAATTCGTCATTCTCATTCGAGTCGCATCGTGCACATACTCAAGCGTCCTTGAAATATATGCATGTCAGTCGAATCTCGTGAAGGGTATTCCTATATCCGTGATTCACACTATCCATTCATACCAATCCTCAAGATCAATCTTTCGATTGATAACTGTTGAAACAGGGCGTCTCGCCTAACCGCTAGACAATTTCTCAAGGCTAAGTCAATGTCAGGATTGGAATCATAGTTCCCCAACAATAATGCCAACACTGACCCCAATCTAGGGTCAAACCAAGGTCGATAGTACGGGGTTTTCTATCCAAGCTCGCGTCACTCAGATTTTTAAACATCGAGCACGATCACCTATTCGCATCATTGCACTCGTTGCACAGAATCCAATTTCGTTCAATCACCAATTCTAACCAATTCATGTATTCGATCACGAGGTCATCTAGCTTTGAAAATATGTTGTGCCCTAATCTCACGCGAGTCCGATTATCCACGGTGGTTCATGAATTACCATGCAACGCTCCCGCGGAATAATCATTCCCATCGGGGCGTAACTCTTGCTTGTGTTTAGACTAATTCATTCTCGATATACGGATTAGACCTACACAATCCTTAAATTCGACCGTCAAGCACAAATAATCATTCTCGAGTCCACCCTCACATCAAACCACAAGTTGATGTATCAAATTGCCACGCCATACAAGTTTGATCACCCCCGCTGTATGAATCACCATACCAGCGCTCATGCAGAGTGATCGCCCTAATCGACATGATGCATGTGCGAGGCTGGAGTTGCGCTCGCATAAGACAAGAATGTCAACGTTGTGGTTGTCAACGAAGCAAATCCAATATTTTATTTTCATCCAAGTCAAGATCCAGTTCGATAGTCCGTTTATCATTCGTTCAACTAAAAAATCCTCGAGCCAAGTTTATCTTTTCCTCGACACATTTCAACATCCCGAGTATAGCATACATCGGAATAATAACATTTGCACGATCGTCATTCGCCGAGTCAGAGAACCCCCGAGTTATCGTATATCGATCTTTGATACGCCTCAATACCATCGATGATATGCGTAACCTGACGATCTTTCTTTGCAACCAATTTCGAGTCGTACGACTGACGCTATTGTCCGATCTGGATATACCACAATTCCATTCGATTCAATTCAAAATCACACGTACAATCCTTGAGCTTCCTCGATCAAGACATTCACTTTTATTCGTCGTTCTGAATCGTTTTCTAACTCGCGTTGCTCATTCACAAGTTGTCCGAACGACATCTCGTTCGGGACACACGAAGTCACGATCAACTAAGCGTGACGCGATCTAAGGCTTTGCGCGATCGCATCGCCTCGCCGACATACTCGTAATCCTCAATTTTTGCTCGAATGATTTCCAAGACAAACTGTACACCACTCGGATTCGAGCCATTCGATCTAGTCCTCAATCACGTTTGCATCATTCACTAAGACATCTTTCGGATTCGTTCGACGAATCCCAAGCGTAATCGCTCACATCGCATCGATGCACTACGTCGTTCGTACTATTCCTCAAAATTTAAATCAATCTTCCGTGTACGCCTAAGCATTAGTTCGATAGCGTTCCTATCGATATACACTCTAAGTGTTTCTCCATTCTTGACCGAATGATACTTGATATTGCACGTGACTCGATTGCACCAAAAAGTCGAGGTGCACGATACGCTGCACAACTTAGCCAAAAGGCTGTGTGCATAGCTATCCCGTGCGGACTATATTCGAGTTTGTATGCTCATTTGCTAATATCGACGTAGGACTGTTCGAACACACGTGCGACTTTGCTAACTTTAACAAGTGTTCTCTATCGAGTCATGGTTGACACCGTCCGGCACAAAGGCCTACCGTTGCGTCCGACGATGGAATACTGATGCGTTCGATTGAACGCATGCTCGAGCTTTTGAAAATATTTAGACTTATTGTATGGACATGTCGAGGGACATTCGAGAGAGAGCGCACACTTATTTTCCAACGACGAGTTTTCAAAACAGAAAAATTTGACGTGAAGTCCAAGGACGTAAAGCCGTGCTCTGATACCATTATGTCACGACCCGCTCCCGTAGGAGCAATCGTCCTCGCTAAGGCGTGATGCCGCACGAGCCTAGATTGCGCTCATGCAAGGCAGTTTCATAACGGCCGCTTACATCGGCGGCGACGGGGTCGTCGCACAGAAGTCCCAAGCAGAAATATTAAAACTTACAGCGGAAATTTAGAACAAGCACACATGAACACAAGTCATTCAAAAGAAGCTCTTTATTGACATTGAATAAAAGATTACATTTATGGGCGCAAGGCCAAATTACAAGTCTCTCGTGCTCATTTTTCTCTCATTTTATAAGTCTCTCTGCTCTCTCTCTCTCTTCTCTCGATTACAATGCTTGAGTCAGCGGAAGCTTCGGAAGGCGATGTCCATACATTATGTCCAGTATAAGTCTTGACTTCACGCGGCCGCACGCTTCGAATCGCCAAGAAACTCCGTGCCTCGACGTATTCAAGCGAGCTCCGTGCCACGAGCTTCTACCTGTGCCTGCACAAGCAATACTGTGTGGGTGTCAGTACTCAACTGTACTGGTGAAGTGAGCTCCTCGTCCACCCATACATAACCGAAACGTTCATTTACTTTGTGCAGTTTAAATCCCTTTCGATTGTCTTTCTAGTCTTGTCTTAGGATCAGTTTTAAGACTACAACGCCTGACCAAACCAATGCGCAACGACATGGTCGTGATATAATACCAACGTGTGTTTCGATCGAGGCAGTGCCTCATCGCTTATGCACTTGACCGAACTTTAACTCGGGAAGGCAGGGTCGTGCCGTATTCTATTCGTAACTTAACATATTCGAGACAGTGATTCGTCGAGGAGCAACTTATGCGAACTCGGCCGTGCCAAGGCATCAAGGGTTGACTCGTGAAGGGCGTACCCTTAGACTTTGCCTAGACTTGTCCGTGCTTCAAGATGAGGTCGTGCCTAACGACTTCCTGACTTAGCCAACTTGTACATTACGGTCCTTTCGACTTAAAGCGATGGCACTCGACTTAACTTATGCAAACTTAGGCCAACAATGCCGATACGCGAAAGCCAATACTTGATACGCGAAAGCCTTGCTTAGTGCCGAAGCACGTGTCTTGCTGATATGAGCTATAACTCATTCCTTTCGCGATGATACAAGGCTGGCACTAACGGGATTACATCTTGCTGACTTGATACATGTCGTGCTATTACTTGACGCTATCCAAAGGCAAACACGCGGATTGCCGCTCTTGCCAACCCATCTACATGAGGTGGTCACTAGCAATGTCAAGCTATCTTGGACTCGGCTAGGCGGGGGTATCGAACCGCCCTTCCATGGGTAGCTAGCCCCGGAAGCGCCGATACTCCCATGCGGTTATCCAGCATCCTTCTTTAAGCCGCACTCGCTTCCCTCGGGCCGAATGATCCCGGCGCCCCGGCGATCATTCGAGAAGACTACACCTTGTCGACAAGTTATCCAATGACCATGCAAGACTCAACTCGATCTACCAATCCTTCCTTAACATGAACATGCTTTTCCTTCTTTCTATCGAGACTTAACGAGACTCCCAAGCCGCGGGACCGATCTCGTGTGCGGGACATATCAAGACTTAGCGAGACTCCCAAGTAGCGGGGCCGATCTCGTGTGCAGGATATATCAAGACTTAGCGAGACTCCCAAGTAGCGAGACCGATCTCATGTGCGGGACTTATCAAGACTTAGCGAGACTCCCAAGTAGCGGGACCGATCTGGTGTAGAACCCCTAAATTTCTACTATTTTTTTATTAAATTTGATACTGATTTGAAAATTTTGTATTGTACGTCACGTAGTCGTATTGTACGTCGTGCACAAAATTTTATTTTTAGTAATTGCTCGACGAGTGCGAATATGTGTAAGCGTACATATTTTAGAAAAACATTTTTTTTCTTATTTTTATAGTTTCAAATAATATATGTAATATTTAATTTAGCTATCAAAATTTTCTAAATCTATGATTTTATTTATGAAAAGCCTTTTATTTAGAATAAATAATATTCTTAGTGCATACACATATTTCATAAATATTTTGCTAGTTATTTTAAATAATAATATAATTTTTGAGATTTATTAATATTAATAATTTATTATTCAAAAAGATATCTAAAAATATTAATGTAATTTTCGAAATTATTATTATTAATATTTTTGGAAAATATATTTCAAAATTATTGTGGAGATTTAAATCTTGATTTGAAATGTTGGATTTATTTAAATAGTTAAGTATTTGAATTTGATTTATCCTATTCGATTTTAAACTAAAAATTTAATTTGATTTAATTAGATTTAAATTGGATTTGGATTCGTATTTGGATTTGATTGATCTTAAACTAAGTTGTGAATTATCTATTTTGGGTTTAAAACTATTCTAATCTTATCCAATTGGGAATTCCCACATCCTATAAATAGGCAGGTACTCCTCCAATTCATTATTCATCCACAACAATTTCCACCGCAAGTGTACGTGCATCGTGTCGGTGACCATATTTCCTTCCATTAATTTTTTTTATTACAATTACAGTCTCCGTCGTGTCTGACAACCCCGGACACGACGCACCCCTATCCCGCAAGCCCTGTCTCTCTTCCGCACATCCCAAAACCCCGTCCCCGCTCGCGTCCGCCACTTCGACCAACCCCCCAGCAAGCTTCCTCTTTCCTTGATTTTATCTACCGTTTGACTCATCAATTGCATCTTGCTTGCTTCCTTCCATCCCTATTCTTATCTTCCCTTCGTGCTTGCTAGAGATTGACCCTACTAGTTAGTTGTCCCAAAACACCATTAGTTTAATTCTTTAAGTTGGGTAGAATACCTTATGAACTAGCAACCCCTTTGACCTAGTGACCTATATTAGCAAGCTTATTTAGATCCTAGAATCTAGAGGACCTAACCCGTCTAGCCAACCAAGGACTTGGACAAGAAGACGATAGGACGACTGTATGACTTAGAATTATTCTACCTTCTTTAAATCTTAATCTCTCGTACCTATGTATTTACCGTTTTGACAAATGATGCTAATGTAGCCTAATTTTTGCAAGCTTATTATTTATCGAGTTTGTTCACGACATATGCTATTGAGCGCTCACTAGCATATTGTCTAATCAGAACTGGTGCAGGATGGTCTGATCAACCGAGTGCACTTTGGTTCGCTTTTATCTATTATTCTACGTGGATGGAACATAATTAAACTTGGCCTTTAAGAATCCCATCTACGACTGCCTTGACAATTCCTTTGAAATTATTCTATTGTCTTTGAATCACGTATTCGTATTCGATAACACCTCCTTCGAACTCTATATTGCTTTCGCCTTCACCAATTTTCTAAAGACGAAGGCGTTATACTTGAAATTCCTCTAGCTGTCCTATCAATTATGGCCATTACCACTCGATGTTGCTATATCTTCATCCTAAACTACTCGGCCCTATCAAGACTCTCTAATCGCTTAATTTAAGTGAACCTATTTCGTTCTCTTAATCATGACCCTCATTCATTACCCGTGACCATGCCGTATTATTTTTTTATGATCTAGATCGCGATTTCTTACGGCATGATTTCGTTATCGATTGTTTCCCATCGATACCCCTTTGTGTCTTCTCACCCCCCTACTAATTCTTAATTTCGAGGACGAAATTCTTTTAAGTTGGGTAGGATGTAAAACTCCTAAATTTCTACTATTTTTTATTAAATTTGATACTGATTTGAAAATTTTGTATTGTACGTCACGTAGTCGTATTGTACGTCGCGCACAAAATTTTATTTTTAGTAATTGCTCGACGAGTGTGAATATGTGTGAGCATACATATTTTAGAAAAACATTTTTTTCTTATTTTTATAGTTTCAAATAATATATGTAATATTTAATTTAGCTGTCAAAATTTCCTAAATCTATGATTTTATTTATGAAAAGCCTTTTATTTAGAATAAATAATATTCTTAGTGCATACACATATTTCATAAATATTTTGCTAGTTATTTTAAATAATAATATAATTTTTCAGATTTATTAATATTAATAATTTTTTATTCAAAAAGATATCTAAAAATATTAATGTAATTTTCGAAATTATTATTATTAATATTTTTGGAAAATATATTTCGAAATTATTGTGGAGATTTAAATCTTGATTTGAAATGTTGGATTTATTTAAATAGTTAAGTATTTGAATTTGATTTATCCAATTCAATTTTAAACTAAAAATTTAATTTGATTTAATTAGATTTAAATTGGATTTGGATTCGTATTTGGATTTGATTGATCTTAAACTAAGTTGTGAATTATCTATTTTGGGTTTAAAACTATTCTAATCTTATCCAATTGGGAATTCCCACATCCTATAAATAGGCAGGTACTCCTCCAATTCATTATTCATCCACAACAATTTCCACCGCAAGTGTACGTGCATCGTGTTGGTGACCATATTTCCTTCCATTAATTTTTTCTATTACAATTACAGTCTCCGTAGTGTCCGACAACCCCGGACACGACGCACCCCTATCCCGCAAGCCCTGTCTCTCTCCCGCACATCCTAAAGCCCCGTCCCCGCTCGCGTTCGCCACTTTGACCAACCCCCCAGCAAGTGTAATGCCCCGCTCCGTACGGTGCATTATGCTGAGTCGTTGACTCGAAGAGTAGCGTTGACCCGATTGCATATCGATCCGAATCGATACGAAAGTTACGTTGTCCCGAGAAACGTATTGACCCGAGGAACGCATCGAATAATAACGATGCAAGTGTTAAGTTGTCCCGAGCAACGCATCGAACTAAGTCGATGCGAAGAGTTGCCTAGTCCCGAAGAATGCATCGAGTGAATCGATGCGAAGCGCCGCGTTGCCCCGAAGGATGAGTGCGTTGAATCGGCTCGAAGATTCTAAGAAATCGAATCGACCAAGGCGCAAGTCCGAATCGATGAAGTATTGATTTTAGTTGGTTTCGTGTGCAGGTTATACTTTGACACAAAAATATTAGAGGTCGAACTTCGGCAATATTTAGTAAGGGGTCCGCGGAACCAAATCGACGCCTTGTGACGGACTGAGACTTGGGCACGCTAAGGCAAACCGAACGTATAATTCAACAAGCACGAAGTGCTCGAATGGCTAAGTCAGGAGAGTGGCCGTGCAACGAAGTGATGAAATCGAGCCGCATCGGCTCGGCGAAACGACAAAGGCATATCGACTCAAGGTGGGAGGATTGACTTCTTTTTACTCCTTCATTCGATAAGTCAAATATATCATTGTATGCTAAGATAACCTATCGACGTCACGGGCGTGGTCCGATCGGGATAAATCATAGTGTGAGTCAACACTAAGTTAGAACAATCGAAATGAAACGTGCATCATATGCACGAGTCGCTATAGAACATTGGATATCGCTAAGGCGAGCGCCTCGGTGCGTAAGCCGCAAGAATATGGGATAATTGTAATCGGCGAGTGCCTTAGTGCACGAACCATACCGTGCCTTCGCACACGAGTTAGAACGGCTAGAACATTGAAAGACAATAGGCGAGCGCCCTAGCGCGCAAGCCCCGAACATTGAATGCTAAGTTATAAAACATTTGAAATACGATCGAAACGTGCCTACAAGCCCGAGATCACAAAAGACGGCGAATATGCGTAGCTGCACAATACTTATAAAAGATAGCATCGTTGAGACGAGAAGAACAGTTGTGGCACGGATATGGCATAACTGTCGACGCGGCATGGTGCCTTCGAAATGTTCATGGCCTTTGGGCGTTCGACGTGAACATTGAGGCGTTGCGCCAATTGAAATAGAGATAAGCAAACTTGCTTGGTTGTATGAAATATAAGATTTGTTGTATGGTCAAATGGACTTAAAGACTATTGCCCGTGCATGGGTGTTTCTTCCCTCGAACGTGATCACCAGGGCGCTGGGACCGTTCGGCCTAGGAGGGATGCGATAATCGGTATTGTTGGTGCACTTCAACTAAACGGGTAGCGCCTGTCTAGTGAATGTGATAAGCCGCTTACACGAGTACTTCGGGGGTCCTCGGATCGTGTGTGGTTAGCAACCATAACTGGGTGATCGTCGTCTTACATATTCGATTCGATAAATATAAGTCCATTCTAGCTTGACAAGCTAGTGACCTTCATATAGTTAAGGGCGATGGGTTTGGAAGTGCAAGGTATACGTATCCTGCATGGATGGATCCGAATAGAGGGCACTTATAACATGACAGGGAAATCTGATAGGCGTATTCACCTTGCGTCGGTGCAAGGGCGAGTGCGTCGATATTGGTAAGTCGTGCCACGAATCAAACACGAGAATGCTTGCTTGCCTATTCAATTCGATAACATGCTTGCTATGATAACATGCTTTACGCTTTCGAATATGCCATGAAATTGACCCTAAGGAGAACATAGCAAGACCATAAGCTAAGTTGCATGATTCAACATAAATATTACAAATGTCGATTTGGAAAGATGATCTTTGCTTCAGTACATGCGAGGACGAACGTACTGATCCCCCACCAGCTTCATGCAGGGTGCAGGGAATGGATGGCTCGCAGGGAAGCGTTGCTTGAACGCGTTGAGTCTTGGAAATGCTGAAGCGTATTGAAGCGTGCGATCGCTGGACGCTCGGACTATGCAACTGGATTGATGCGGCCGAGATATAGACGGCATGATGTATGGAACGGTGAAATCCTTTGTAGGCAAGAGAGAACCTGAGTGTTGTAGCCAATCTGGCAAATCCCGTTGGGCAATCGAAAGCCTTTGTAATCTGATTTCGAATATCAATAAAGAGATTTGTTTCGTATACTCTGTTTTCCTTTCGTTGTGAATATCAACTTAAAAGATAACCATTTGAGAACTTGTCATCTTGCCTTGCACGAGCGCAACTCCAGGCTCGTGCGGCATCACGCCCCCTGCGAGGACGATGATTCGGGTGATTCCGGGTCGGGGCGTGACAAATTGGTATCAGAGCCCCAGGCTCAATTTCCTCTGGACGCTTGCTTCATTACAATTCCAAAAACGTTGCCCACCACCAATCGAAATCACTATTGACTCTACTCGATGCCGCACTAGATGTTTCATACAATAAGTCTAATACAAACCATGTAATTTTGCCACGTGTTGTTTGGAAATTACATGGTGTTGCAGGAAAAGTTGTGAAAGGTTTGTTGCGGCGAGTGCAACAAGTTGCGAGATTTGAATTCAAAGATTTGTTGCCGTGGATGCAACACATCGTGAACTATAATTCGAGATATTCGTTGGTTGCAACGATCGATACGAGAAATGTTGGTTGCATCGATACAATGAAAGTCGTGGAATGTTGCTGCAGCAATTGCCACGCGTTGATTGTAAATGATGCGTTGAAAAGAAAATGAAAGTTGATATTGAATGTGTTGAACGGATTCACATATCGATTTCGAATGTGCGTTGCGATGAAAAAGTGAAAAGTCAATATCGAATGTGTTGAAACGGATTTGAGCATTGACTTTGAATGTCGGATATGAAATGTTGCACGATGTGCAATGCGTATTGAAAGTAAAATGTTGCATGTGGTGCAACGCAAGTCGAAAGTAAAATTATTGCACGTGGTGCAACGCTTATCAAAGTAAACGCTGCACGAAGTGCAACGGATATCGAGAATGAATTTTGCACAAGATGCAACGAAAGAAAAACAAAAGTTATAAATCGAGAAACGAAATCGGTTCGGTTGCGTGCCGAGCATGTGTTGGCAAATGAATGCATTGGCCGAGTTGCGTCAGATTTTGACTAATCAAAGTTACAGTTGTGATCAAGCATGATCACTGCGGAAATCGTGAGTCGGAAGAGATCGTTGGTTCGTAAAGAGTACGTTGCGACGGAAGTAACTTGATTTCTGGGTGGTATATGGCATACCACCGATGCAATAAATGGCTCGATTCCGAGTGGTATATGTAATACCATTTGTGCGATGAATTGCATCGACATATTGTGAGAATTGCGAAAGGTTTGTCCGCAATGGACGGGATAGCACCGAGACTCGATTGAGGATTTGTATGACGGCATGTTGATACAAGTATTCTTCGATGATCGGTTAGAACGGTAAGGCAGGACTTGTAACATTGAACGATTACGTCGATTGAAAATTTATGTGTCAGTCAAATGATGGGAACAAGCGAAACGATTATGCCTTGAGGCAACAATCGGATCGACTGGATAGAAAATTCGAAATGTTGAAATCGAACCGCACGACTTGCGAGCTCGATGAAAATATTGGGCGAGGCGAATCGAATCGCACGACTTGCAATCTCGATAGGAATGTTCGGCTAGGCGAATCGAATCGCACGAATTGCAATTTCGATAGAAATATGGGGCGATGCGAATAATAATCGAATCGCACGATATGCGACTTCGGTGAATAGTTGGTTGACGGGAGTAATCGTGCCTAAGAAATAGTTGGTTACGTTACGACGAAACTCATTTGAGCACGACTGAAAACATACAAAACATAGAGGGCGAGATCGTATGACTTGAGGGTTCGATGTTGGATAATCGGTAACTCAGTTACGCGATCGAAGTATAGCAGGATACGGCAAATCGGAGAACGAGTCGATGCGTATGGAAAAGTTTGTTGCGAACTTGGATGTATGCGATACGAGTTAAGTTGACATTGAAACGGATTCAAAGTTGACCCTTACGTTATCGAAATGGATACGGTGTATCGAGATCGATACGTAAGAAAACGTAAGCGAGGTTAGAATGCAAAATAGAGTGTGCCTCGTGCTATGATATTTTGTAAGTAACGATACGAGAATGAACGAACTTGGTTGATCGTAAATTTTGTGATTTATCAGGGCGAGACTATAAGTCATCGACGATTGCTCGATACATATAGCATCTCGTGTGTCGACCGCGAAATAAGATAGACTCAAACTCAATGCGAGTAGACGCATCGTGAATAGCAGAATCATCGACGGAGTGCATGGATTCACTCGGAGGATAGTTGCGCATCAGTTGCGCCGATAGAAATGGTTTTATCCGAAATTGGGTAGTCGCATAGAATCGTCGGAACGTGATTTGGCTCCGAAATAAGATATAGCATGGTTCGTAGTACACTGTCCTTCGGTGATGATCCACAATTATCGAGCGTAGCTTCGGGGCAGCTGACCCTAGAAGACTTGACCGCCAAATCAAATTGAATGCTGCAGGCCGTAAGATAACCCATGTGATATCGCATATGGGATTGCATCGATAACAAATAAAAGCGATGCATGTTGACGATAAGTCTAGACGATTGCGAGAATCGTGCTATGCATGAGAGAGAACGATAAGGGAATGACTTATGAGTCATGTCATTAGATTCGGATTCACCTTGCAATTGAGCTTGCGTGAATCGAAATTATGTTCGATATTGCGGGACGGATAAATTTAGGAATTTGGCTAGTGAATTCCTACTCGTTAGGAATCGAACGTAAGGCGTATCGAAAAGCCCTTCGTGTCAAGGCGATCGTTGCCTTGAGCAAACCATCGTCTTGATGTAAACTTTCGTGTCGAATAGATTGTGGCCTTTGTGCAATGTCAATTTAAAGTTGCGTCGGAAGAAGTTAAGTACGGTGCTAGATAAGTCACCTAGCGGGCGTAGTCCCAAATGTTGATAAAAGAAATCGTATCGAGATAAGTTACAGAGCCAGACTTCGAAAATAGTTGGTTAACGATTTCGAACGCAAGGCATTGCGAAGGATCGTTGCGATCGGATGCGCGACGGCTTAATGCGACGCATAGAATTGATAGTCCCGATGAAACATACAAAGTGAGAAATGCGATCTTTGAATCGTATCGTGTGCCTTGACTTTTGTTGGACGATCGTGTATGTATCAATATGCATGTGCGCTAAAATTTCGAGAACAAGTAATAGAGCCAAGTCCGATCGAGAATACGAGATGGCAAGTAATTGAGGATAAGGAGTTACCTGTTTGCGTTGTTCCGATATCTTACAACTGAGCTTGGCTGAAATGCGTATATTGGTGGGACGCCTAAAATATGTGTATGACTCCAAACTAAGTTGTACGATCCAAACGATAGTGAGACGAGATCGTGGAACGATCTAATAAAACCCTTGGAAATTTAGTATTGGTTTCGGTTTGGGACGAACCTTGTTTTGAGTGGTATATTCTGTAATGCCCCGCTCCGCACGGTGCATTATGCTGAGTCGTTGACTCGAAGAGTAGCGTTGACCCGATTGCGTATCGATGCGAATCGATACGAAAGTTACGTTGTCCCGAGAAACGTATTGACCCGAGGAACGCATCGAGTAATAACAATGCAAGTGTTAAGTTGTCCCGAGCAACGCATCGAACTAAGTCGATGCGAAGAGTTGCCTAGTCCCGAAGAATGCATCGAGTGAATCGATGCGAAGCGCCGCGTTGCCCCGAAGGATGAGTGCGTTGAATCGGCTCAAAGATTCTAAGAAATCGAATCGACCAAGGCGCAAGTCCGAATCGATGAAGTATTGATTTTAGTTGGTTTCGTGTGCAGGTTATACTTTGATACGAAAATATTAGAGGTCGATCTTCGGCAATATTTAGTAAGGGGTCCGCGGAACCAAATCGACACCTTGCGACGGACTGAGACTTGGACACGCTAAGGCAAACCGGACGTATAATTCAACAAGCACGAAGTGCTCGAATGGCTAAGTCAGGAGAGTGGCCGTGCAACGAAGTGATAAAATCGAGCCACATCGCCTCGGCGAAACGACAAAGGCATATCGACTCAAGGTGGAAGGATTGACTTCTTTTTACTCCTTCATTCGATAAGTCAAACATATCATTGTATGCTAAGATAACCTATCGACGCCACGGGCGTGGTCCGATCGGGATAAATCATAGTGTGATTCAACACTAAGTTAGAACAATCGAAATGAAACGTGCATCATATGCACGAGTCGCTATGGAACATTGGATATCGCTAAGGCGAGCGCCTCGGTGCGTAAGCCGCAAGAATATGGGATAACTGTAATCGACGAGTGCCTTAGTGCACGAACCATACCGTGCCTTCGCGCATGAGTTAGAACGGCTAGAACATTGAAAGACAATAGGCGAGCGCCCTAGCGCGCAAGCCCCGAACATTGAATGCTAAGTTATAGAACATTTGAAATACGGTCGAAACGTGCCTACAAGCCCGAGATCACAAAAGACGGCGAATATGCGCAGCTGCACAATACTTACAAAAGATGGCGTCGTTGTGACGAGAAGAACAGTTGTGGCACGGATATGGCATAACTGTCGACGCGGCATGGTACCTTCGAAATGTTCATGGCCTTTGGGCGTTCGACGTGAACATTGAGGCATTGCGCCAATTGAAATAGAGATAAGCGAACTTGCTTGGTTGTATGAAATATAAGATTCGTTGCATGGTCAAATGGACTTAAAGACTATTGCCCGTGCATGGGTGTTTCTTGCCTCGAACGTGATCACCAGGGCGCTGGGACCGTTCGGCCTAGGAGGGATGCGATAATCGGTAGTGTTGGTGTACTTCAACTAAACGGATAGTGCCTGTCTAGTGAATGTGATAAGCCGCTTACACGAGTACTTCGGGGGTCCTTGGATCGTGTGTGGTTAGCAACCATAACTGGGTGACCATCGTCTTACATATTCGATTCGATAAATATAAGTCCATTCTAGCTTGACAAGCTAGTGACCTTCATATAGTTAAGGGCGATTGGTTTGGAAGTGCAAGGTATACGTATCCTGCATGGATGGATCCGAATAGAGGGCACTTATGACATGACAGGGAAATCTGATAGGCGTATTCACCTTGCGTCGGTGTAAGGGCGAGTGCGTCGATATTGGTAAGTCGTGCCACGAATCAAACACGAGAATGCTTGCTTGCCTATTCAATTTGATAACATGCTTGCTATGATAACATGCTTTACGCTTTCGAATATGCCATAAAATTGACCCTAAGGAGAACATAGCAAGACCATAAGCTAAGTTGCATGATTCAATATAAATATTACAAATGTCGATTTGGAAAGATGATCTTTGCTTCAGTACATGCGAGGACGAACGTACTGATCCCCCACCAGCTTCATGTAGGGTGCAGGGACTGGATGGCTCGCAGCAAAGCATTGCTTGAACGCGTTGAGGCTTGGAAATGCTAAAGCGTATTGAAGCGTGCGATTGCTGGACGCTCGGACTATGCAACTGGATTGATGCGGCCAAGATATAGACGGCATGTTGTATGGAACGGTGAAATCCTTTGTGGGCAAGAAAGAACCTGAGTGTTGTAGCCAATCTGGCAAATCCCGTTGGGCTATCGAAAGCCTTTGTAATCTGATTTCGAATATCAATAAAGAGATTTGTTTCGTATACTCTGTTTTCCTTTTGTTGTGAATATCAACTTAAAAGATAACCATTTGAGAACTTGTCATCTTGCCTTGCACGAGCGCAACTCCAGGCTCGTGCGGCATCACGCCACCTGCGAGGACGATGATTCGGGTGATTCCGGGTCGGGGCGTGACAAAGTGGAGAGAGAACCTGAGTGTTGTAGCCAATCTGGCAAATCCCGTTGGGCTGTCGAAAGCCTTTGTAATCTGATTTCGAATATCAATAAAGAGATTTGTTTCGTATACTCTGTTTTCCTTTCGTTGTGAATATTAACTTAAAAGATAACCATTTGAGAACTTGTCATCTTGCCTTGCACGAGCGCAACTCCAGGCTCGTGCGGCATCACGCCCCCTACGAGAACGATGATTCGGGTGATTCCGGGTCGGGGCGTGACAGCAAGCTTCCTCGCCATACCCGACCCCTGACCGTCGACAGCACCATCACCCGACCCAATCACAGTCACCCCGACCTAGCCACCAGCCATCACTGTACCATCACCAACACAACCACCACCACCAGGCCACTCCGGCCGACCACCAGCACTTCAAACCCCAGACCCGACCACACAACCGCAGCCTTGCCAAACCCTGCCACTACTAAACCTAAAATCACGATCAACACCCACCACAAATACATACCTGTTCCGGCCAGATCTACCGGCAACTCAGCGACGCCTCTCTCCTCCTCTCGGCAACGTTCTCGCGCCTCCCTGTGGACCTGCGCCCGGCCGCCGTCATCCATATTTGCAACGCCGACGTCGATCTCTCTGGTGTGTCGCTATACCGGCTGACGAGCAGCCCTGACGTCGCGCCCGTGCCGGGGTTGCACGGAGCCAGTCTTCGGAGACCCTTTTTCCTCCTCCGTGAGTCACCTCCGGCAGCTTCGCCCAAACCCCCATCCTCCACCTCACTCCCGCGAGCCCAGCACTCCGCCGTGACCGGAGACCTCCGCCGGCGAGCCACCCCGCTGGCGCACCATCGTCGGACCCCTCCCTTCCGCTGGTCCTCCGCCGTCCCCGCGTTGGCCTCCTCTTTGCCGGTGAGCGCGTCCTCCGCCGTCATCGTTAAAACCCTCGCCGGAAACTCTGATCCGCCGTGCCCTTCCTCCCATCGGCCGCCGCGTGCGCCAAGCCCTGACGACCCTCGGCTCCGACCGTGGCCTCGCTGCCTCCTCCAACCCTCTCACGCTCATCCTTTCTTCCGACCCCCTTTCCTCTCTCTCTCTTCTTTCCCTTCCTCACTTCTATTTTTTTATCGGCTGAGCTCAGCACTGAAATGAGCACAACAGTATTTAATGTACTTTTGGTTTTGATTTTTTAGGTGTGTTTTTTTGTATTTTGATTTATATTTTTTTCTTTTCCCTTCTTTTTAGTATATGTATTTTACTATCATTTATTATTGTATTATTATATTATTATTATTTATTATTATTTTTATAACTACTGTGCACTTGGGGAGAAAAATATTTATTATTATATATTTTGAAGACAGTAGGTTTATATTGGTATCTACGGGAATTATTACAGTTTAACTACTTTTATTATTTTTATTTTATTTATTTTTATTTTTATTTTTATGGAAAAATATATATTTCTAAAAAATTTTGGTAACAAATTTATTTTTAGGAAAAGGCTAGTTAAAAGAAGTTTTTATCTATAGTTGCCAACCAAAAAAATTTATTTAACAAATATCTACATTTTACTAAAAACACTAGATTTTATATTTACAAAATGTCTAGCCTTTTTCCAATTACTATTTTTGGACTAATGAAAATTTAGCTTTCTGCCTAACAACTGTACTTTGATAAACTTAAAAATTTTGCCTAAAAGACTTGATTTTTCAAGTATTTTCCTTATACTTTTTAGTACATATTTTACCTAACACTTTGGATAATAAAGTATAATTTCAAAAGATTATAAACAGTTTTTCTAAATTGTATACATAATTTTTTTTCAATTTCCCTTCGATTACCCTTTAACTGTGACTAATACCCTTTATCCTGTTTCCCTCGCCAATCATGTACTACCTCATGTCCACCCTAACTAAATTGACCAGACTAGACCTGATGGACAAGTCCGTGCCATTGTCAGAGGCCCTTTGTGTAGTTGTTACACCAAAGTCGATCTTGTGCCATCTTTATTGTACCACACCAGGCAGCTCACCAGGCATCACAACAGGCAAGTATACCTTGCTAATTAACTGTCAATTATTTGTTTACTGCATTATTTACTTTATTTCATATTGTTAGTTTCCTTTGATATAAATTGCGCGTCCAAGCCACACTTGGGTGCAAGCGACTCTATTAGTCGTTTTACTTTACTATATGCATGTTAACTTAGTGTTAGCGGACTACCTTCTTGTTGGGGGATATCCTTATATCTTCCTTTGGCTGTGACACTCACACTACACGGTTTGAGACATGTTACTAGGGGCACGACTTATTGACCAGCTATCTCTAAAGTCGTGTGACGGTAGATATTCGTAACTGCTATGATTAGGGATTTAGAGACTCAAGCAGTTACAAAATTGGGTGAGCCATGGACATGACTTGAACAGTGTGGGAAATATTGGGGAGGACAGTCGCTAGTGCGTATGGGAATCCAAACTGGTAAACCACAGTCTCCGGATGGAACTGTGGCGATTTATTTGCAGATGCCCTCTGACGTTTGGACGTTACGGACGGATACGGATCACTGGATGCCAGTTACGTACACATAGCCTAAAATCCCACCCATGCACATGAAAGTTGTCCTCTAAATTGCACATTAGGCGGTTAGAATCTCCTTTGCATATTTGTGTCTCGGATAGTCTTTTATATATTATTTTATTATTCTGACAGTTCATATTAGCTTGTTCTTCCTGTATCTTGCTACGTCCGTCTGAGGACCTGGTTATTTCCCAGGTGTATGTTTATGTCTTCCGCAGGTATCTTAGCTGGGATCGTGGTCTTCTCCATTTATTCGAAGATGACGTAACTTAGTTCCTCCTTGCTACTTCCACTTAGCCTTTTATATATCATGTACTTCTTTCTTTTTATTTGGTTGGTAGTGGATATGTCTCACCCAACATATTGTACCAAGACAATTCATTATATGCTATCTTTTATTTCTTTATTTTATGGATGAGATTATTTAGTTGTGGTTTGCTGCATTTTACAGCTTATGTATACAAGGCCCATGTACTTCGTATGTATACAGCTGGCATGTCTACGTACTTAGTCCTATGTATATTGGGACTGGGGCGTTACATCTCGTGTGCGGGACTTATCAAGACTCAGTGAGACTCCTAAGTAGCGGGACCGATCTCGGCGACAACCAGTCGCATGGACTTCCTTTGTCTGTGGCA
Source organism: Iris pallida (assembly GCA_029216955.1). Lineage (NCBI taxonomy): Eukaryota > Viridiplantae > Streptophyta > Magnoliopsida > Asparagales > Iridaceae > Iris > Iris pallida. The sequence goes on from JANAVB010007798.1 coordinate 12,439,254, forward strand.
TACTCTTTACTAAATCCACCGTAGCTCGTGTCTTAGACAGACCTGGTTCTATAGGCGATGCTATCGCTCAAGTCATATACTTTATACGACGAGCCTTATTCTCAAGAGACTACGTGACTTGACAACCGCAGCTAGAGCGGGACAGTGCTAGAAATGGCTTCAATAACCCAGCACAATACTTGCCTAACTTATTCGGGCAACGACTCGACGAGCAAGGGCTACGCCGAGCTACGCATCGAGGGAATGTGCTATGCACGGGGTTGACTTAAACAACCAAGTTTTCGGGTGCCTAGACTTAAGCCAACAAGCCGTGCAAGACGACTTAACTCGCGGGACGTGCGAAGGCTATGCCAAGCCTTGGATGACGGGACCGTACATGTATTTTCCAAGCATTCACGCGGGCGATGCCTATGACTTAGGCCAATTCAAGTGTTGGGACTAAACGACGGACAGTGCATGCTTTATCAAGCATTCAAGCAGGCAACGCCTATGACTTAGGCTTATTCGAGTGTCGGGCAACTTAGCAACTTAGGCAAGCTTCCTTCTCCCAAGCCATGGGACGAAGGATCGAGTGTCATTTTTAAAACACGCTGAGCAAACTTCTAAGACGGTCGTGGGACCTTTTTCCAAGTTTTAGCATATTTCGACCCGTCGGGATTACTCCCTTAGCTATGTGTGTTCGTAGCTTTTAGTTTAGCCTACTTGTGCAAGTAAAAAACCATGCGAGTTATTATGTGAACGCTAAGATGAGGTAAGTTCATCGAAACTACCCCACCAGTGCGAGAAGTCGCCTCGACCGAGCGTCCTTCGAGTAGCCGTTGCAAGGCTAAGACCGAACGCCGTCGGCGTTTCGATTCCTCCGATTGACTTTGCGGGACGGGGCACTACAGGGAGGGGGTGGAGGGGGTATCGGTGGTTTCGGATCGGACCATTCCTATGAGTATCGGTAGTTTCGGATCGGAGTATCGGATCGGGGGAGGGGGTATAGGTGGTTTCGGATCGGACCAATCCTATGAATATCGGATCGGGGGAGGGGGGTATCGGAATCGGTATCAAAATCGGAATCGGTATCGGACCATTCCTATGAGTATCGGATTGGGGTATCGGTAATATCGGTGGTTTCGGATCGGAGTATCGGATTTTTTGGTATCGAAAAACAAATAGCTATTAATAAATTATTAATATTAATAATTTATTAAAGTATCAGCCGATAACGATCGGAGTATCGGACTATTCTTATGAGGATGGTTTAAAGTATCGGCCGATACCGATCCGATATTGTCGATACCGGTAAAGTTTGGCATGTCCCGCTCCGATACTGACCGATACCCGATACTGACCGATACCGATCCGATACAGTCCGATACCGATACAGTTTGGCATGTCACGGTATCGATATCGGACTATCCCTATGAGTATCGGCATCGGAGCCAACCCTAACCCTAACCTAATCCTATATGAGTATCGGTATCGGGCTATTCTTATGTTTAGTTTGTCTTACGATACAGATTTTCACATCCAAATCGAGGATGAATCGTTACTTTGTTGATCGTACATGGATGTACAAACGGCAACACGAGAGCAAAATTTGTGTGAGTGATGATTTTCAGGCAGGCATGGAAGTATTTCTTAAGTATGCCATGAGCAAAGCTCAGTACATGGACGGTAACAAAATCAAGTGTCCATGTGTTAATTGTCACAATAGACGTTACGAAGAAGTGGTGACTGTGAGAGATCATTTGACCCGTAAGGGTTTCGTACGTGATTACGGCCTGTGGTCATCGCAAGGTGAATTATATTCGGAAAGACAGGCTGCGGAAGCTGCTACTTATGCTTTTGATGATAATGCTGCAATGGATGTCCTCGAAGACGATGGATGCTCTGTTGATTATGGAGACGTGCAGAACCTTGTACGAGTGTATGATGCGGCAGGGCCTAATTTTGATCCGGAGGATCCTAATCCCGAGGCAAAGGAGTTCTATGATATGTTTCAGGATGCAGATACTCCTCTATATCCTGGTTGTGAGACTCATTCCATACTGTCAGTGATGATGCGGTTGCTGAACATAAAGTCTGATTTTAACTTGCCACAAGCTTGCTATGATCGGATCACATAACTAATCAAGTAGGTGTTACTGAAGGAATCAAAAGAGCTTCCAAAAAACTTCTACAAGTCAAAGATGATGGTCCGACAACTGGGACTGGGGTACAAGAAGATAGATTGTTGTCGCAATGGATGCATGTTGTACTACAAGAAGAATTGCGTATCAGAAAGTTGTAGCTTCTGTAATACGGATCGTTACAAGACAGTGCATGAAAAGGGAAAGTCAACTAGAAAACGACGTTCTTGCAAGTATATGCATTACTTGTCGATCACGAAGCGCTTGCAGAGGATGTATATGTCTCTGAATACAGCGGAACACATGACGTGGCACAGCGAAGAACGCATAAAACGAAGAGGAATTGTCACATCCTTCGGATGGAGAGGCGTGGAAACATTTTAATTTGTGTCATCCAGATTTTACTGCAGAGCTTAGAAATGTACGCCTTGCACTATGTTCTGATGGCTTCGCCCCTTTTGGACAGTCGAGATCTCAATACTCATGCTGGCCGATCATTCTTACCCCTTACAATCTGCCACCACGGATGTGTATGAAGACTCCTTATATGTTCTTGACAACTATCATTCCTGGTCCTAAAAATTTGACGAAGAACGTCGATATATATTTACAGCCGTTGGTGGTTGAGCTGAAACAGCTGTGGGAGATCAGCGTCACGACGTATGATATTTCCAGGAAATAGAACTTTCAGATGAGAGCTTCACTCATGTGGACAATCAATAATTTTCTAGCATACGGTATGCTGTCGAGATGGAGTACGCACGACAACATGTCTTGTCCGATATGCATAGAAAATAGTAAGGTGTTCCACCTTAGGCATGGCAGAAAAACTTCTTTCTTTGACTGTTACCGTCAATTTCTGCCCGTGAGCCATCATTGGCGAAAGAACAAGGACGCGTTCAGATCTGGAAAATAAGAATTTCTTGATCCTCCTGCCAAATTGTCGGGATACGATATTTGGAAAGTTGTAAAGGAATTGCCCACCGCAATGGAAGATCCATCGAACAATCGTATCGAGGGGTTCGGATAAAGTCATAACTAGACCAAACGGAGTTTTTTAGGACTTATCTTATTAGAAAGATAATCTTATAAGGCATAATCTTGATGTCATGCATATCGAAAAGAATGTGTTTGATAATGTCTTCAATACCGTCATGGATATTAAAGGAAGACGAAGGACAATCCAAAAGTAAGACAAGACATGGCCGAGATATGCAAACATCATGATCTAAACTTGATACAAAGGGGAGCTGATGGACAATTAACTAAGCCTATAGCGCCATATACATTGAGCAAGGAAGATAGATTAATAATCTGCAAGTGGATATCTACTTTAAGATTTTTCGACGGCTATGTTTCGAATTTGTCTAGATGCGTTGATATCAATTAACGCAAGCTAACAGGAATGAAGAGTCACGACTACCACGTGTTTATGGAAAGATTACTGCCCATTGCTTTGAGAGAGTTGTTGCCTTCTGCTGTATGGGTTCCGTTGGTCGAGCTATCTACATTCTTCAGGGATATCTATTCAACTAAGCTGACGGTGCAATATATGGTACAACTTGCGGAGAAGATTGTCTTAACAATTTGCAAGTTAGAGAAAAATTTTCCACCAGGCTTTTTCGACAGCATGGAGCATCTACCGATTCATCTACCATACGAAGCCCGTGTCGGTGCATATGTTCATTATCGATGGATGTACCCCTTTGAAAGGTAAATAAAAATTGATATAATTTAAGTGGATTTTATAATTCATTGTTAATTCTCAAGATAATTTGTCTTTCTAGGTACCTACACCATCTAAAGAAGAAAGTTGGCAACAAGGCTCATATAGAGGCTTCGATATGCGAAGCATATCTTATCGAGGAGGTGTCAAACTTCTGCTCCATTTATTTCGATACACATGTCGAGACAAATCGAAATAGACCTCAAAGGAATGACGAAGTCGTTGAGGATGGAGGTATATTCAATTTAAGGGGCAAGCCTATTAGGGCTAGTATGCAAGGTGGGCTAGTATGTAAGGTGTCAAACTTCTGCCCATTGTTAATTCTCAAACTTCTGTTCAAGTCTACTATACAAGCTACCCAAGGCGTCGTAGAGATCGATTTGACTGGTGGACAGTATGCAAGATTAAATCTAGAAATACATTCAACGTTGGAGACCCAGCATACCAAGAGAACGAGATCGAAAAGCCCCAATAGTTGGGACAACAGTCGGATACCATGGATGTTGAATTAGAGGTTGATATACCTCCTACTGAGGAAAATAGGGGGGAGATGAGCACTACCAAAATAAGTCAAATCAGCGACGAAATTAGCGACGTTGAAGGAAGACGTCGCCAATTTTTCATATTAGCGACGTCCTCAAAAGACGTCGCCAAACGACACTATTTGCGACGTCCAGCGACGTCTACCGACCAGCTTTAATTTCATAAAAGATAACGTCACAGAATAGTCGGTAAACGTCGCTATAGTTTTTACAGTTTAAAGAAGAAGAATATTTCAGATGAAGATGAGGATGATGATGAGAATGAGGATGATGATGAGAATGAAGACGATGCCGAGGACAAGGACGAGGACGAGGACGATAACGATGATTAAATTGGTATATTTCAGTTCATGTTTTTGTCGAGGCCGAAGCTGAGGACGAGGACGATTCAGTTTAAATTAAACTTCTTTATTCTTATTCCAGTTCATGTTTTTTTCGTTCGATCATCTACTTATTGTATGATTTTTTTTGCATATGGCACTCCTAGTCCTACTCCTCTGGCCGGCACTCGTCACACTGCTGCTGGTATATATATTTAGTTTACTTTTATATTCATTTATACTTCTATATTATTAATTATGTTTATGTGTTCTATTTACAGGGCATGGTTGCGAGCACTCGTATTGGTGGTGGGTGGTGGTGCTGCTGTGGTGGTCGTGGGCGTGGGCGTGGTGGTAGCGGTGTGGTCGCCATACGTATTCTCCGGATGTGACCTTCGATCCCGACCTGGAGAGCCCGAGCACAAACTCTTCCCGGTGTCAATCTACCTCGGTGCCACCGTCATCTTCGTCGAGGCCTGCGACTCCATCCGCTAGCGGATCCGTTTCGCCACCGGATGCACCAGCGGATACATCAGCAGATGCAGCAGCGGATCCAACAGTTACTGCATGGTGGGCCCCGGAGTACCTCCGGATTTAGTTTCATCCTGTTACCGTTGAGTACATGCGTGGTGAATCGTAAGTAAATTTAAGTTAATTTATTAAATTTGTTTCATTTATTCAAGTCAATAATCCAATCGTTGCTTCTTTATAGATTTTTCCCGTGGGATGTTGCCCGGATTCTAGGACGCATTATCCGGGATAACTACCATGGCCCCTACCTCAATTTTTCTAAGGTGCCTCAGGACAGGCAGTACATCTGGCTCGACAAGATGAGGGTATGTATCTTTTGGTTAATTATTAATTATTCTTTAATTAATTATTTTTTTAATTAGGTGATATTTGAATTTGTATGTCAGAGGATGTCCTGGTGGCCCCCCCATCGCGAGGAGGCGATCCGCAGGACCTACAAAGCCGCCGGGAAGGAAGATACGGGATGCGGTGTACGACCTTCGTACGGCGCATACGAAGAAGGACTGGATCCGGGCGGAGTACTATGAGGAGATGTTAGAGAAGATGGATACTCCTCAATACAAGGAGAAATCAGAGAAAGCCAAGGGGAATAGACAGGCTGCGGGTCTGCATACGGGGGGATCAAGGCCCCACGCACGGACGCGTACAGAATTGGTGAGATACCGCAAATTCGTTCCACTATTTAATTCGGTACTATTAATATACGAAGTTAATTAAATTCTACGTATGCAGGACCAACGGGCAGTGAAGGAGGGAAGAGAGGCGGAGGCGGTCACCGCTCACGAAGTATTCGTGCATACACAAAAGAGGCGGAAGGATGGGAGCTTCGTCGACGCGAGGGCCCAAGAGACTGATGTAAGTACTTACGTTTATGAGATTTATGTTAGAAATATAATTATTGTTAAATTAATTAGGTAAACTTAGGATTCAGACTATAACTTAGGGAAACATAGGATTTAAATTATAACTTTGGAAAACTTATAGTATAAACATTCATTGGATAGGCTGCGTATCGTGAGGCACTCCGTCGGATTTAGCCCCTTGCCGAAGATGTCGGCGAAACGACGCCCACCCAGACGCCCTCTTCTATGGCCGCTCGCTACGACGATGTGTTCATAGAATCTGCAGGCGGCTTTAGAAAAGGGCACCTGTACGACTTAGGTTCTATGGCGGAGTCTGTTGCAGGCATCGACTCCAAGATATCCACCGCCTCCTCTCGCTTTCCCCGTAGACGATGTGAGGACGTAGCTTGCGACTCTCGCCACAATGGTGTCGGATTTAGGGGCGATAGTGCTGGGACACTATCCGCATCCTTCTTCTGCTCTCCATCCGTCTGCTCCTGGTCCGTCTGCTGCCGCCGTCTACTGCTGGTCGGTGCTTCGGATCGACCTGGTCCTTCTTCCACCGGACGGCTTTCTTTTGACCGCTCTTCCGAGGTCCGCCTGGTACCGGATGCTGCTATCGTGACGCTCCTTGACATGATGTCGTCAGAGCAGCTACGTTTGCTTCCAGACCATGTCTTGTCCCAAGTGTCGGTAAACATGGTGGAGCATTATATACGCAGAGCGGAAGTGGCGGAGAGAGCACGAGACGATCCACCTCCTCCTTCTCAGTGATTTTGCTTATGTTTTTAGACATTTGGATATGTGTATATTTAGATATTTTGTTTATATTTGGATATTTTGTTGTATGTATGTTGGGATATTGTGTTGGATATTGTGTTGGATATTTTGTTGGTTATTGTGTTGGATATTTTTTCTGTATGTTGGGATATATTGGATGTTTGGAGATATTGTGTTGGATATTGTGTTTGGAGATATTGTGGGAGATATTGTGTATGTTGGGATATATTATGTTTGGAGATATTATGTTGGGATATATTAGATGTTTGGCGATATTGTGTGTTGGGATATTTTTGAGTATGTTGGGATATGTTGGATATGATGTACGTACAGGGAATAGTCTGTTTCCTGCAAAAAAAATTCAAAAATATTGCAGTTAGCGACGGACTCGCAACAGGTTAGCGACGGATAATCCGTCGCTAACTGTATGAATTACAAGATAGCGACGGATTGCCGACGGATTATCCGTCGACCTGGTTCTGGAAAAACACTGAGCGACGGAATGGCGACGGAGTTCCTGTCACTCAGGTTCTGGAAATATGGAAGATATCCAGAAGCATGGCAACGGATTATCTGTCGCTACAACGCCGCTAATCCGACGAGGTAGCGACGGATTACCGACGGATTATCCGTCGGCCTGGTTCTGGAAAAACACATAGCGACGGAATGGCGACGAATTAGCGACGAATATTACGTATCAGAAACTCTCCGATACTCTTTTACCGACATATTTATGACAGATTAGCGACGGATCTTTCCGTCGCTAAACGTTGCTATATTAAAATTTTAAACTGTCGGAGTTGACGGAAAACCGTCGGCTAGCCATCGCTAATTGTTTTGATGTAGCCAACGGTAATCCGTCGCTAAGTAGTCGCTAAGCGAAGGATTTGTTTTAGCGACGAGGTTATTCTCGACGGATTTTTTCAGCCAGTATCCGTCGGTAATCCGTCGGTAATGTCAATTAGCGACGGATAGGGCCGTCGTTAAAACGTTGTATTTAGTAGTGATATTGCATCCCGTTATATACAAAACTAACTCTTTGCAACAGATGACCTTCTCTTGGCATCTCTTCTGATTTTTGGCTCCTGAGGATGAGGCTCGGGCTATCGCTTCGGATTATCCATCTCAATGCGTCTTGCACCTGCATGTAGACTGATGATGGATCAGTATATCAGCATATTGGTGATTGTGAACAAAGGCTACATTTGTCTGAAAAGATTACTAATTCATTTAGTGAGAAAATATTCTTGTGATGTGATCTTGCTACTTTTACCTATGTTCATTTCATGCATATTCATAGTCAGATTACATCTTTTGAAAATATCTTTGAAAAGCCACAGTTCATTTCTTTCATTCAAGCATACATGGGACTATTCATTTCATGCACGATGCCTACTCATTTCTCGTGATGTGCGCAGCGTGTTTCATGAACCATAATCATTTTTCAAGGACAAAAGCATTGGCATTCTTTTCTTTTATTCAAGACATTCTCAGGGTCAGATTACAAGAACGATTATCAGATGTTTTCTTTGGAAGGAACATAAAAATTCTTGGTAACAAATTATTCTTTAAGCAACTCATGTTCAGGAACTTAAGCAACACATGTATCACTTTTTCAGTGTTTCTTACCATAGCCGACAGTCCATCCCTACACAAGACAAGGATTAGCAAACATAATATACCTATCTGACAATTCCTATTCGTCTCTGCATTGTTAGCTCTTAGCAAGACATGAATGACACATGTAGATTCGATTGGCAGCTTGTGACTCTCCGGTTCAGCTCATAGCTCATGGACTCAGATACCGGCACCCATTTTCTCTATGGGGCTCTTAATTACCGGTACCCATTTTCTCTATAGGGCTCTTAATTACAGGCACCCATTTTCTCTATGGGGCTCTTAGTGTTTTTTTCTTTTCTTTGATACAGAGTCGAAGCTCCTAGATAACTCAGAGCCGAAGCTCCTTCTTGATACAAAGCTGAAGCTCCTAAATAACTCAGAGCTGAAGCTCCTACATATTTCATTCCTTTGCAACATGTACAAGTCCATCTGTACATGTCTAGTATTCAAAACATCTTTGAGGGACAAGTAATCATTCATCTATTTGAAACATAATAATCAGTTCTGTGCAGATATAGCGTATCATTTTACCTTTGAAGTATCCAAATTTGGGACATATAAGCAATCTCTTTTCTCTTCTTGTCAGCATGGCAACAGTTCATCTCATTGATTTAACATGGCAACAGTTCGTTTCTTATTAGCAGGCAACAATCTTACTCTTAGCATGTAGATTACCTCTTTCCTCTGTTCTTAGCATAGCAACATGTGATACAAGCATACTAATTGTACTAGCATTTTCAATAATTTACTATCTTGTTATTAACAACAACATTCATTCAAAAACTCAGATTTTATTAGGCGTAAGCGAATCATAAAATGCGTCTTTGTCCACTCACCTAGATGAATCGTCTTCTATTGCAGAGCCAGTAATTCGATCTCTCTGTTTGTCTAATGCCTTCGCGGAGCGGAGCACTACAGTGTGGAGGCCAAGCTGAGATAAGTTCATCGAAGCACCCACATAAACGAGGAGTTACCTCGACTGAACGGAACTACGAGCAAGTCGTTGCATAGTCAAGTCCAAACACCGTTGCATTTTGATTCCTCCGGTTGAACTGAGCAGGACAGACATTACAAGCTCGACTATTGAGATCGGTGGTGAGGATGAGATGTCCACTTTTGAGTACATCTTTGAGAGAAAAGCCACAAGAAAACATTTAGTAATGCTAAAAAGGCCACCACACGTACCATTACAATTAATACACTCCAATATTTGTGGATCATTAAACCAAAAGGCTAGAAACATATCTTCATAATTTATCACATTTATAATGACTATTCCGCTTATGGCTACGTGTATTTAGTAATAAATCATTACAAAGCAGTAGCTTGTTCCAAAAGCTATGGAATTGAAGTAAAAAAAATCAACTAAGTGTAAAGATCAATGATTTGCGACTAAGACAACAAATAATTATTAGAAGAGTTTCGAGAATTCTGTGAGAGTAAGGAGATTGCCTAGATGACCATTCCTTGCAGCACAACAAAATTGTGTTACGAAAAGGAGAAATAGATCACTAATCGACATGGTTAGGAGTATGATAGTGCAAGCCAATCTTTCAATCTCATATTGGGGATATGCAATTCTGACTGCAGCTATGTGCCTTCTAAAATGGTTGATTACACCCATATATGAAGGATGGACTAGCGACAAACCCACCTTATGGCACTTGCGTCCATGATGATCCGTTGCATTCGTGCACACCACTTCTCATCAACAAGGAAAGTTGGGCCAGTCATATAGTGAAGGAGTGTATCTTCATGAACTATTCCAAATACCCTAAGAGATATAAGCTGATAGGTGAGCAACAAGATGGAAACGTGATTGAGTTGGGGTCACAAGATGTCACTTTCCTCTATAGAAGTTGGAATTAAGTGAACCAAGCCTTGAATTTCTATGAGATAGATGAGAGACCCCATTTGCTCCTGAACGATGGAGGAGAAAGTTGTTCCTCTGATAATGGAATCGATGTTTCGACAGTGGAAGCAATGTTCTGATAAAGAACCACGTATAAAACTTCTTGCGTAACAATCCCTCAACGTCGTTTTGAGATAGAGGGGGAAGTGAGGAGTGGAATCCTTCTTCTTTGCTATGCAAGCTCCAAGAATTAACTAGTCCTCTTGTGCACTAAGGCACATAAGCCCGTATCCTTAGAGACATCGGTCCATATGGTAGAACGCGATGTTAGGCACTGCTACTTTGATGCACTTCTCTGTACTATGAAATCAATATCGTCCATTATTTGTGATGGCTTGGTTGAAGGAATTTAAATTGCGATTCACTTTAATTAATTACATTCTAAAAAATTACAAAATTTTCATCTTACAATTGTAAGAAATAAATTGTGATGGATGTTAAACTAACTATTTGTAGAAACCGCAGCGCTACTTTGTCCGTGGGTTTGGATCGCAGTTCTGGTCGCACGTCCATTGGCAGAGTTTGGGGTGGGTGCGCGCGGTCAACCCCCAACCCCCCCCCCCCCCCCCCCCCCCCCCCCCCACCCCCCCCCCCCCCCTCCGGGGCAAAAAAAAAGAATTTCTGCTGTAGGAGAGGCTAATGTATACGTATGTTCAGAAGAGCTTCCCAGCAAACTCTTTTATGGCATCATCTTCACACGAAGCAGAAGCATACGAAGCAAAACCCTCAAGTTCAGACAGGCTCCTCCCTAGGTGCAGAGCCATCTTCATTCGAAACAGCTCTCCATCTTCCCTCTTCTGCACGTCTCTCTCCCCCAAGTTGCTCTCAATCTCCTCTTCAAGACGCACGTAGTAGCCAGCGCAGTTGCGGAACAGCTCGAACACCATGCCCATCTGCCCGCCATGCTCCAACGTGTTCACCACAGTCGCAAGCGCTCCTCCGGCGACCCCGATCAGTGCAGGCCACGGCTCGTGGACGGCCGAAGAGCCGATTAGACCAGTTCCGATGGCGGCTATGGCGGCAAGTATAGGACCCGACACCGCCAACGTCCGGTTAATCTTCGTAACCAGCTCACCACATGTCATGTATTGCTCCTGGTCTTTCGTCTTCAGTACTCGAAGAATGCCTGCCATTTCCTCTTCCAGCTCCACGCTCCAACCGTTGTTGTCGCTCCTCTTCTTCTTCTGCTGCTGCTGCTGCTGCTGGTTCTTCTTTAAATTTAGCTTCGGCCACCATACGGTAGGTTTCAACACCTTCGGGAACTTGTCAGGCAATGGAAGCAAAGGGAGCGGGTAGGCCCGCTCGATCGCGTTGATCCTCTCCAGAGCCTCCTCGACGTCCGATTCGGTAGGCGCTCGGAGAGCGAGAGTGGTATGGATAGATCTCTCTATCTGTTTGAACAGTCTCGTCGCGTTCCTTTGCTCCTCGGCGAGCTGCGAGGGCTGGATCTTGTTGACCGCCGCCATCATTCCTGCGGCTGCGGTGAAGAGTATGACCGATGAAACCTTCAGAGGCAAGATGTAGGGCGTTTCGTCGCCTATCGGAACAGATACGATGCCGGCCATAAGCGAGGCTGTGAGGGTGATGGAGTTGATGGAGTTGAGGAATAGTGCGTTCCAGTTGTTGCGCTGCTCTCCGATGATGGAGTGCATCTCCGCTCGGTCAGCGACCGCTTCCGCAATCGCGTGGAGCTTGGTGACAGAGACCAGCTCTTCTTCTTCTTCGTTAGCCTGCGGTTGGATTTCTCTTACGAGTGCCAACTTGTGATCCATGGTCATGACCTGCTGGGATGGCAGCTTGGGAAGGGATATGCTGCTGCCATTCTTCCTCGTGGGATTGATAGGTGCATGGAGGCTAGCCCGAAGCCTTCTGCGTCGGCAAGGGGGGGCTGATGTTGCTGACAGTAGTAGCAAATTCTGAGCTTGTAGAGCTGCCATCTTGAGTTCTTTGCTTTGGTGAGAGAGGAGCTTATGTTAGTTATTGGATTGCCAGTGTGTGTGTATATATACTGGTTGCTTGAAGTCGTTGTATTTAGTAAAATTCAGAGGGGGATGGAAGGAAAGTGTCATGAGCTGGACTTTTGATTTGGTAAAATTGAAGACTGGTTCCTTGTGTTTGAACGGTGTGCTCAATCAATTTCTTAGGCACATCACGGATGGCTCCTGTATAATTAAGTTCTCCCAGTACGAAAATATATAATTAATCTATAACGTGGAGTTAAGTAAGGATGAGTGTGCATATCTTGACCAAGAAGGTACATCAGCACGAGCCGTCGAGCCACTGGGCCATTTTTTAAATATCAGTTTTGGATTGTTATTTCTGGACTTGATCAAAGATGGTTGAACTAGATATCGAGATCAGAGGTTCAAACAAATGTTCCCCTTCTGATTATTCTCGAGATCCACGAGGAACACTATAATATAAATCTGATTACAAAAGCAACAATAATCAGAAAATAAATCTCACGTTCTTCCTTGCAATCGCAGTTGCTGATAGATAGAACTGAGTTACAACTCAGAGAAACGAGAAGAAAGAAGAAAGAAGAAGAGGAAAGGTTCTTGCTGGGTGATTAAGATCACCGTTGCTCAAAGTAAGATTCGCCCCACCACGATCTGCTTCCAGGAACCAGCAAGTTCACGAAGAACTTCTGGAACGTTCGTAAGTCAATATTGAGACTTGAACGAGCTTCCTGGACTTTACGGACTCCCTTAACTCTCTTCTTGGTACATCTTCCAAAGGAGGCCAAGGGGCTCTATTTATAGAGTGGAGTGAGACTTCACATTTTCTCTTATCCGATGTGGGACTAAAATACCAATACTCAAAAGTAGAGTTTGATAATTTAGATCATCCCACAATCAGCAAAGTAGTGTGCCAGTCCACGCCTACCCCCCCGAACACTCCCGTGCATGCATGAGACAACCTGGAGTCCGTATCCGAGTCCGAGTCCACACAACAAAAATCAACTTGCATCCTTGTTGGAATTAATCATTTTTCCTTCTAGGAAAATACTCCCACATGGCACACACTTGTGCCCCACCACACCTCATGTGCTCACCTCAACACAAGCAATGCATTATATTGAGATACTCACCATTTGGTGTAGCCGATGTGGGACTATCTTTCCTAGTCTAAAGGCAAAAATACCAACAATCTCCCACATATCTCAATATATGGATTGAGCGTTTATCACAGTGACTGTCCATCATGCATTAGGAGAGATGTCGCTGACGACTTCAATCTTCCTGCATGGGTCAAATTTATAACAGTATGATACAAGAATGGACTAAGCCTTGAATTCTGCACTATGACTGCAATTTTTTCCACTCACATAATGACATCAGCTGTGCTTCCGGTTGCATATTAAAGGTGTCACGACCCGCACCCACTGTGAGGGTACGAGTACGTAACAACGTCCAGCCTACGCCGCAGTGTCGGCAGTAGAACGCTGTCCTAGGTCAATCATCTAACAATACATAAGGTACATGTACAGTATATACACTCCGAATAGAGGTGTCATAGCAATACAGTCTCAATCACATCTAAGGTAGAGCATGATAAAAGATAGATAGATAGATAGATAAGAACAAAATGAAATTCACAGAGATACAATCCAGATAAGTCTAAGATAACATCTCCATAACATCAGAAAAAAATAAACTCCCAGTATATATATACAATAATGTATCAATGAGAAAGACAAGGTAAGAGTCTAATCTAGCAGTCTAAACCACTGGTGGTAGATCCTCTACTGCAAGTGGGTCCAAGTCACAAGTGATGTCTAAAGCTGCACCATAATGAGTAGACACCAGAGCCTCATCATTCACTGTAAAATTTTCAACAGGTCCAGTCAGGACAGGAGCGAGTACAGTACATCTCAACAAATCATAACAGGTTAGAAAATATAAACATGCTAGAGAGTAAGATACAGGAAACTGAAGAACAACATGATATAAAAAGAGAGAGACTGTAAGTAAATAGCTACAATATATAGAGAACTATCAGTGACTAGTGATTCAGAGCACAAGATGGTTATGTAAACGGCACGATGTTACACACGAGTAATCTAAAGAGGTTGTACACGAGTAATCTACTGTATTGAATACATAACCACTTCTACTCCCTCGCCCCAATCAATACACAAGGATCTAGCCAAGTTATGTTATTGCACACGAAGTATAGTCGTACACGAAGATCATGTGACCATATGAATATACACGATTTCACATGATTTGCACACGAATGTCACGAATACAAGGAGTAAACGATGCTCACGATAAAGTACACGAACATGAGATATCTGATGTATCCGCTAAGGGGATAACATCGCACGACAAGATCCATATAGTACTAATCCGTGTTACCAACGTGTCAGCTTCAAGTAAAGTAATCTAAAGCAGGAAATATAATCCTAAACAAGATATAAAATGATCAGAGAATGTACTCGCCTGTATCCTGAGTATTTGAAAAGTATCTACTGTCCGAGGAGTGGTGTCTGTCTCCTATAGAACAGTACAAGTCACTATAAGTCTAAAATGATATAACAGACTTCTACAATGCATCTACATGAAGTTTGGGGTCAAACTGGACTAAAGTCAACTCCCGGTCAACTCTAGTCAACTTATTCTAGTCAAACTAGGTCAACTAGGTCAAGCCTAAGCCAAACAAGTCTCACTAAGCCTAACCAACCTATTCTAGCATTCACACACACTATCTAGGCTATACAAGCCAACAGCACACCTACACTGGCATTCAAACCATATACACAGGCTATGAGCCATAGGTATATACACCCATAGGCTATATGCCCTGTAGATAGGCCATAGGCCATATAGCTATATCATACATATTCACACATATCTCACATTAATTATATATCTAATTTAATATAGATAATCTCATTATACATATATAGGCTACATGATAATACTACATATATATATATATATATATATATATATATATATATATATATATATATATATAGTGATAGGGAGAGGAAAACATGCATTTGTGTCCTAGGTGTACATGTAGTCATGTGGGTGTGTGTGTAGAGCATGTATGGTAGTGTGTGTATCAATTAGGATTAAGGTGTGTGGGTGTGTCCATGTGTTACCTCATGACAATGGTGGTTGTGTCACATGTGTGTGTAGAGTGAGGGTGATATAGTGTAGTGATAGGTGTAGTGTAAAACTGAAAATAGTGTGTGTAGAGTGTTTAAGGTGTGCATGTATGTGTGTGTGATATCTGTGAGAGTAAAGCATGTGTCAATGGGAATTCAATGGAAAAAATCAGTGAACACAAATCTCAGATTTTAGCATATCAGAAATGAGAACCAAGTAATGTGTCAATGACTCTAGAGTGTATCATGTGTTAGGATAGGAAATCAATTTCAGTTTTCAAGAAAGGAATCAATGACAGTTAACATACTACCATCCCAACCAATTTCGAATCCATTTAACAATGAAACCTAACTAACATGAATTTAATCTAACAGTGAACTAGCATAGGTGATTGAATTAAACATGTAATTAATATTTCAGAATTAGTTTAAAAACTGGAAATCAAATTGACAGTTCACAAACTACTAACCAAACCAAATTCGAATCCCCCTTTACTAACACAACATAAACTAACATTTAAACCTAATTAACCAATTAATCAGTGAGCTAACCACAATGTATAAGGATTTAATAGGGAATTAAACACCCATAAACTCAGTCTAAGAACAGGAAAATAAAAATCAGGATTTAAATAGTGTACATAGAGTATCAGTCCTTGCCATACACATATCGAAATCCCATTTCAGCAATTTGAATCCAAAATCTCAATGCAATCCTAACCAGCAGTAGCTAATACACATGTAGGATCATAATTGGCAAATTAAACATCAATTAAAACAGTTTAACAGGGAAACCAAATCTCAGAAATTCAAACTAACCCGCGTATCAGTAGAACATAGAAAAAAATGAATTTCGAATACTAAAAACAAGTTAATATGCAAAATTAAAGGTTGGTAAAACATAAGACAAGTGTACACGTGTCAAGCAAGGTATTCGTGTCCAACCAAGTGGACACGAACGTGTCCAGCACACTCAAAGACACACGAGTGCACTGCACAGTGCACAGTGTCGTGCACGTATGCACGCGTGCCCCGCGTGCGACACAGGCCACGTGGTGACACGTGGCCTTGCATACACGTGCACCAGGGGTAGGGCTACCCCTAGGACCCGCCTGCACAGTGTCCACGACACGTGTCGTGTCTGATACGATCGCGTATCAGCAGCGCTTTTGCGCGCGCATCGACAGGCCGTGCGGCCAGTGCGGGAAGGATTTCTCCTCGCACATGCAACCATATCGACCCAAATTTTGGGAGGATGGTGGCAGACAATGCCCCATCATGCTCACCAATTTTGGCTTGTCCACGTGTCCTGTGTCGGGAGTTATGAGCCCCGTGATGCAGGACACAGTGTTCGTGCGCGCGGTCAGCGTATTCGTGTCCCCGTGTGGACACGACACGAAACTAAAATTTAGAAAAAATAATAGAAATCTATAAGCAAACCCTAGATCTAGGTTTCCATTCAAATAGATTTGCAAAAATAGTAAATCGAGTCGGTTCGGGCATTTCGTCGAACACCTAGCCTATAGGTTCGATACGTGCCCGATACGGACACGTAACCTAATGCAAATGACACGAAATTTCTACAGTAGCTAGGGGACACCTATTCCTAAGCCATCATGCACTAAAATCAGGATTAAATCATAGTTTGAGGGTTGTTACCTATGTGTGTCAATCCTCCAAGAAAGCCCCAATGGAAAGATTCCAAATACCAACTCCATAGCTCCAAATGAACCAAAAACTGAGATTAACCTCCAGAAATAATAAACAAAAAGGAATTAGATCCTAAAACCATGAGCTTAAGTCATGATTAATTAAGTCATAAAGTCATAAGCCATTTCATAAAACCATAAATTATGACTTAAATTCACTAAACCAAATCCCCTCATTCTAAAACTAATCTCTAATGACTAAAATGGGTTAACTCAAGTTAGACTAGGGTTACCATGGCTAGGGTTAGGTTCTAGGCTAGTCTACTAGTATCTATAAGTCAAAGTCACAGATATCAATCACCAATTCAATAATTAATCAAATAATTCAAATAAGTCAAAATGACCAAATTACCCCTAGGCTAAAAATGATAATTAAATATCCCTAATCACATGGTTAGGCTCTAGGTCAGACAGTCTCTCGGGTTTCACTAGCAGCACATCAAAATCACAAGTCATGACTTAAAACAGTTTTTAAATAGTTTAAAAATGATTAAAAATCACAAAAAATTATAATATAAAATAAATATCAATAAATAATAATATAATTACAAAATTTCAAAATTACCCTCATCTGGAAAATTGGGTGTTACAATCGGCCCTGTGCATGCCTGATTTCGGTGTATGTATCTTGGGTGTCTATAAGTTTACCCTCAAGAGAAGGCATGATTCTCTTTCCATACATTCAAGGTGAGTTATTTTAAAGAGTCCTTTGGCATGAAGCCTTACGCTTCCTTGCGGTGCTACTCCTCTATGACATGGCCCAAAGCCGAAGCTACACCTCATCGTGGTGTCACGCCACTGTAGCATGAGGTCCCAGCCTCTTTGTAGTGCCAAACTACCCAGCATAAAGCCTTGCGCTTCCTTGCGGTGTTACGCCGGTGTTACATGGCTCGCGTAGCCGAGGCTTTATCCGCTCTAGGTACCTCTTGATGATGTCACACCACTATAACATGAGGTTATCGGCCTCTTCGTAGTGCTGACTACCACTCTTCATTCTACAATATTAGGCTACCTGCCTATATGCGGTGCTACGTCGCTGTGACATGGCTCGCAAAGCCGAGGCATTACCCTTACCGAGGAACCTCTTGGTGGTGTCACCACACTGTAGCATGGAGACCTTACGCTCCTTTGTAGTGTTGTGCTACCGTGCTTCCTGTAGAGCATACCAGACATTCGAAATGCCTGAGAACTCATTAAGGCGTCTAAACCATCCTCCTACAGGACTTGTTCTTTTAAGAGAACAGATAGTAGACAACAGTGGTTATGGGTCCGTAGCCCCTCAGTGTCTCAAATGACTATCCACTGTTCCAGATATTCTCTCCGTCAGTGGTCCTTCTTTGAACCAAAAGTTAGATGCCTAGTAGATTTCTCTTTGAACTAATAGCATAAAATTTTATGGTAGTGTAGCCTCCCTTCCTGAAATTTTTTTGAAATATTATTTTGATTTATTTATTTTAAATAGTGATTTTAGAATTTTATAAATAATTAAATAGTTAATTATTACGGTAGATGATTTTTATCATGGTTGAGAATTGGAGTACAAGGTGATTAGAAATCGTGGCACGGATAGTGCAATGGCATGCTTTGACTAGTGTATTAGCCCTGGTAGGGAAGACCGAGCCATAGTGACGTCATAACTAAGAAAACCAGGCCAAGTTACGACTTAACCCTTACCGAGGATTTATTTATTATTTAATTATATTATTGAGTTTTAAGGGAACCCGGTTGTACCGAACCTGTCTAGATTGGGCCCAAGTCAAATCCAAGCCCAAGCAGGCATATAGTGAGACCAAAGACGTCCAGGTAGATGTACATATTGCATTTATTAACTTTGATTGTCCAAATAGGCATTTTGTATATAAAGGATTTATATATATATATAATATATTTTATAGTTATTAAATTGATATTCTATTTTTAGAAATAGGATAAACACCATGCTTAGCTACCCTTGTACAGTGGCGATATTAAACTATACCTGCAAGCTCAAATACATCTAGTATTAAATTACTGTATTTTTGTTCTCCTACATTTTGTAATTATTATTGTTATAATAATTAACGTATATATACGTACATAATTATTATTAGTTATTTCCTATTTTTTAAATAAATGTATTTTATATCGGTGCACATATTGTTATAATGACCCTATACTAGGCAGATTAATATTATATTTTATAGAAAATTAGGAAGTATCATATTATATATAAATATATTAAGTGTGTGTGCATGTATAAATATATATATATATATATATATATATATAATATATATTATATATATATATAATAGATATATATATATATATATATATATATATATATATATACATATTGTATATTAGAGATAAATAAATATTCAAAATAGTGAATAATATATATATATATATATATATATATAGTATATATATATATATATATTATTATAGATATATATATATATATATATATATATATATATAATATATATATATCTATATATATATATATATATATATATATATATGTATATATAGTATATATATATATATATATATGCCGGGGTGTACGTGTATGTATATATATATAAATATATAAGTAGGTGTATATATATTGGTATATATATAATGTCTATATATATATATATTCATGATATATATAGTGATATATATTAATAGATATATATATATATATATATATATATATATATATATATATATATATATATCTATATAGGCCATATACTATAAATAAATGGTATCAAGATCTTATTTAGAGACTTATTATAAGTATATATATACATAACGATATACATATAAATATAGATATAATCGAATAAGTGTTATTCGTAAATTTATATTTGTATTTGGCCCCACAGGGACCTAGATGTAAATATTGTTTGAATAGGGACTTCGTTGGAAGCTTCATAATTGGGCTATGTTCCCAGCAGGCTCACCCGAGCCTTACTGCTTCAACAGCAGAGCCCCACCGAGTGGCCGCAGCCCCACAAGGGAAGAAGCCCAGCAACACAAGCAAACCCTTTTCCCCCGAGTCCCAAGCCGATCCGAACACAGCACACCGATACATATATATACGCAACAAAGGAAAGATCGAGAAAACATGTTCACCAAACCCTAACCCAGAGCGCCACCCTCCCCTGGGCGACCCAACCGCCGACGGCGACGTCACCGTGCGCGGCCACGGCCGCACGGGTGCGCGCACGCACGCGTGAAAACTGTAATCGCAGCGACAGCAAGTGCAGCGGGAACCCAAGTTCGTCGTGATCGTTCTTCCTCCATGCTTGATCGTTTTCCGATCCAATTGCACAGGTACGAAGCTAACCTATAGCCCTTCAATCCCCTTCAAATAGTTTGGATTAATTCGCTTCGTGCGCGACGCAAATCGATTCCCAAAATTGGGAAAAATCTCGATTTTCAGAATATAGAAACTGCCCCAACGTCCAATGTTTACGGTCGATTTGCGACCAGAATATCGCGAACTTTAGAAAACCATTTGAACAGACTTCTAGACAACCTAACCAGCATTAAAACCCTGTTTTTAGATTATTTTTATAAGCAGTAGATGCTAAAATAAATTAACTTGAAAATCGAGAAAAACCCGTTTAGAATAGTTTAGAAAATTAGAAAACTCATCCACACGACGTGCATCCCGCCATTCCGGACGACGTGGTCGCTAACCGAAAGCATTAAAAGCTGCGTAATGGTTTCGTGGTCGTGTGGGCTTTGACGGAATTCAAATTGGTCACGTGTGTGCGCGACGAATTTGATACGAATCCGTCAAAATTCACCGTATCGTGCACTTTGCAAATTCTCCAATTACTTTGTGCATACTTGTCAGATCGAGACAAAACTTGCGCCAACAGGACCGTATCATTTTTCTGGTCCTGTATGCCAAATTTGGTCCAATTCTGAGACAGTTGATAAAATTACCGTTTTGTGGGCCCCACGGTCCCACTCAACGGGCGATTTTGTGTACGGCCCGCCGGAATCCAACTCTGGACATACGGTTGGGTTCGTATCGAAAAATCGGATCCGTAGACATGTAGTTTGATGACTTTAGAGACCGTTGACTCTGGCACGCTTTTCGGTGCAAAGCGGGTCCAACGGTGGATACCGTTTTTGCCCAAAATTACCGTTTTACCCCTGTGTCCAGAATTTGACTTAAGGACAGGCAATCCTAGCTAATTTGACTATTCTGAGAACGTTGGTACTGCTTATTTCAGCATCTGGAGACTTCTGCATGTGTTGATTGATTGTGGCCCTTTGAGTGATATAGTATTATTGGTTTCTCCAGCTAAGGACCTCAGGCAAGTGCACTTTCTGATTGCTTTCCGATTTATAGTAGTCTTTTCATTTCATATTTATACATATGTCTTGCTACTTGTTGACACGCTCGTCACACGGAGTAGTCGGGAGGGGAAATATCTTAGTAGACATGTGGACTACCCAGAACTATCCCCTGTGTCTTTCGTGAATGATAGCAGCGGCACACGACACGTACAGGGTGCCAGATTTACCCCCTAGCCGTTCACATGTCGAAAAGGATATTTCACACCACCTAGATAGATGTCTTTTATTAGTTTTTTCCTTGTTTATTTCTCTATCGTGCTATGTCATCAGTTATCTTCCAGTTTTTATTTCTCATATGCTATTTTCATGTCTTGTTAATTCTATTGTGTTTTGCATTGCCGTCGATTTGTGTACTTGTTCCATTCCTGACTGAAAACCAATATTTTTCAGGTTTAGCCGCTATCACTCTTAGCACTGGGGAAGACTTGGGTATGCTGAAGACAACCTAGAAATAGAAAGCAATTGTATCAATTTCATTAATTGTAAAATCCTGTATTTTCTTTAATTGTAAATGTTGTAATAATTTAGAAATGTGAATGAGCAATAATATTTATTGAGCATTTATTTTCTTGCGGGCTTGACAGCGTTCTACCGCCGACTCTGTGGCGTAGGCTGGCTTGGACACGTCTCGTATCCGAAAAGCGGGTGCGGGTCATGACAAGTTTTTGTGGTGGCCCATGCAGGTCAGTCTTCGCAAAATGCGAACTCGTGGTAGTACCATATTAGTCGTACTGCTGCGAGCCTGCGCCCAAGAAATGCTCATTCACAACTAGGATTAAAATAATTTAAGATAATGACTAGGACTAGGAGTCCCTTGTTCAAATTGACCGATTGGGTAGTTAAGGTTGTTAGATAGGCCATGCTATTTAAGAATTATTGAATTCAGATGACTTGCCAAACCTCTATAGAAATACTATTACCCTTGATATGACGACATGATCCAATGTGGGTATACTACTCACTTGGCTAGTTAGGCTTTCCCTAGAATTAAGGCTATAATATTGATAACATGTTCAGTTTTCTTTTGCTCTTTGTAGATATAATTTTTATCATCAGTTAGAATTGCCTGTTTTAAATTCTATTTTGCTATAAGGAACTGGTTTATAATTTCCGATTCTGTTATTCATATACAAAGCTCGAGGTAGAATTGGTTCAAAGTTTTTCCTCAGCCATTTGATATATATATGAGATAAATGTTAGAATGTTCTTATTTTTTTCGTCGTCAGTTATTTTTCTCGGTCAACCTTTTACTTTAAGGATTGAGACTTACAGGCAGGTGTTTACGCTTTCTACCATAGTCAACTAAGTGGAATCCTTAGCAGCTCTTTGACGTTCTTAGGAAGATAGTAGGAGCAGTTTAACGACATCGATGACTAGACAGCAGCGCACTGTCGCCAATTACCTGAGAGCGGAGAGTGTGGGTTCACTGCAGCCAGCAGCGCACTGGCAAGGCACAACCCATAGTATTGAAATCATTTCGAAGAATTATAGTTTATGGGACATTGCTAAAACTATATTCTCGTTGACCTCTTTAGATCTTAGATACCCTTGTGTCAAAATAGAGTAGTGTATGATAGCATATCACATCTGAATCACGGGACCAAGGATTTACCTAGAATATAGAATTTAGAGTCCCATAACTCATTAGTCGACCAAGGCCTTATTGATAGGAAGATAGTAGGAAGACTGTATGAGCAATAACACCATATAAGGTTTTGATTCTCTCAAAACTCGGACTACTACCTCCTTTCCAAAAATCTCGCGTACTTGTATTTTGACTACCTTGACCAACGCTGTAATTACAGCCTAGTTTTACAAGCTTGCCCTTTTATCGAGCTTGATTCAAGACATATGTTTATTGGGGACGCCCGCTAACATATTGTCTAATCAGAATCATTGTATTACGGTCTGATCAACCATGATACATTTGGTTCGCTCTTCATCTAATTTCCTTACGTGGATTGAGATGTAAATGTCTCTAGGATCTCATCCACGACTGCCTTGACAATTCCTGTTGAAATATACAATCGCCCTTGAATCATGTAATTGTGTTCAGTGACATCTCTCTTGAACTTTATTGTTTTCGTCCTTCACGGATTGGAAAGACGAAAGCTCGTAATTAATAGATAGATACATAGTATCTCCATTACCATAATGGTTGTATATGCAAGTGTAGCTACCATCGGCCAGCCCTGTGACAGAAACCTTGCCACCATATCCTACCCTCTAAGGTGGGTAGAATGTAAGCCTTCTAAAATTTTGGGATATACGAGGAATTACCGAATAATTGGAATAATTTCCATTATGATAGTAATTAGTGCCCCTTGGAATCCCATTTTTCATTTAGATTATTTCGTGTCCCCGGCCGTGTCATTAATATTCGGAGCACGAGACCAGCTGTTACCTTCCAACAAACTTTATATGCAAGATTTAGACGAGTCCACCTTCATCTAGGTATATCATATCCCACTCAAACCCGTCCCCTTGTACTATATTTTTATGGTACGACTTTCAGGATAAAAGGCCTAGCTATAACCTTTACCATAGTACCGGTATCCTCTCCAACTACCATTAGAGCCTTAACCACGACCTCAATTCCTGTGACCCAATATATGGTTGTGGTCTACCCGAAGCCCACTACGCACATGCCACTAGTGTGCCACCCAACCGAGGCCCCAAGTGCTACTTAACTGAGGGCACATTTTGAACTTTAGGGACCAAGCTAACCAACCTAACTAGCAACTAGCTCAATCCTCTGGGTAGAAACCTATTCTAGGATACCCTAATCTAGTAAGAGTAGTTTTATCATTAGGATATTGTCTAGTCCATATAAATTGAAACCCACTGTTCATCCAACCAACGACTGATGCCCAAATAGAGAACCCATTAAGATCACAATCTTGATTTCTCAAATTCTGTCCCATTATGGAACCTTGTTTGAATTAGAATTTCGAGAAAGGAATTTATGTATTATATGGATTGCAAGCCCCCTGGGAAACGAAGAGTCCTTCGATTTAGCAAGTGACTAGATTAGTGTAGCCCAATCTAGCAAATAAGTCAGTAGTTCATAGACTTTCTTTGTATCTGCATCATTGGATACTCTCCATCGCTCTCGAAACTTCATCATTGCCCTCGATTATTTTGCCTTACCTTTCGGTCTTTCCTATTTTGGAGCGATGAATGGTCATGCTTATTAGAGTTCATCAACATTTCTTAGCCACTTGTGTAAGTTTGTTGCTTGTCAAAAATTCGAGTTGCTTGATAGATACGAGAAGATTATAGATACCATACGACTAGATATTTGTTGGTAGGATGGTTAGCAACCAGTTAGAAGATTTTAAGATTTAATTTGATGAGTAGTGTGACCGAACGTGGGTAGAAGTCCTCAAGTATTCAGAGTGATGAAATGACTAAAGAATGTTATAAAATATTGTGAGAGATTAAATCTGAGAAGATTAAGGTGATGATAGACTTTGAATTTTAAAGGATAGCCATGAATTCAAATTTCGAGGACGAAATTATTTTTAAGGTGGGTAGATTTGTAGCCTCCCTTCCTGGAAATTTATTGAAATATTATTTTGATTTATTTATTTTAAATAGTGATTTTAGAATTTTATAAATAATTAAATAGTTAATTATTACGGTAGATGATTTTTATCATGGTTGAGAATTGGAGTACAAGGTGATTAGAAATCGTGGCATGGATAGTGCAATGGTGTGCTTTGACTAGTGTATTAGCCCTGGTAGGGAAGACCGAGCCATAGTGACGTCATAACTAGGAAAACCAGGCCAAGTTGCGACTTAACCCTTACCGAGGATTTATTTATTATTTAATTATATTATTGAGTTTTTAAGGGAATCCGGTTGTACCGAACCTGTCTAGATTGGGCCCAAGTCAAATCCAAACCCAAGCAGGCATATAGTGAGACTAAAGACGTCCAGGTAGAAGTACATATTGCATTTATTAACTTTGATTGTCCAAATAGGCATTTTGTATATAAAGGATTTATATATATAATACATTTTATAGTTATTAAATTGATATTCTATTTTTAGAAATAGGATAAATACCATGCTTAGCTACCCTTGTGTAGTGGCGATATTAGACTATACCTGCAAGCTCAAATACATCTAGTATTAAATTACTGTTTTTGTTCTCCTACATTTTGTCATTATTATTGTTATAATAATTAACGTATATATACGTACATAATTATTATTAGTTATTTCCTATTTTTTTATAATAAATATATTTTATATCGGTGCACATATTGTTATAATGACCCTATACTAGGCAGATTAATATTATATTTTTATAGAAAATTAGGAAGTATCATATTATATAATAGATAAGGTGTGTGCATGTATAATATATATATATATATATATATATATATATATAATATATATATTATATATATTTATATATTATATATATATATATATATATATATATATATATATATATATATACATATTGTATATTAGAGATAAATAAATATTCAAAATAGGATAATATATATTATATATATATATAATATTATATATATATTATATATATATATATATATATGTCGGTGTGTACGTGTATGTATATATAAATATATAAGTAGGTGTATATTATTGGTATATATATTAATGTTATATATATATTCAATGATATATATAGTGATATATAATAGATATATATATCTATATAGGCCATATACTATAAATAAATGGTATCAAGATCTTATTTAGAGACTTATTATAAGTATATATACATAAGGATATACATATAAATATAGATATAATCGAATAAGTGTTATTCGTAAATTTATATTGCATTTGGCCCCACAGGGACCTAGATGTAAATATTGTTTGAATAGGGACTTCGGTGGAAGCTTCATAATTGGGCTATGTTCCCAGCAGGCTCACCCGAGCCTTACTGCTTCAACAGCAGAGCCCCACCGAGTGGCCCCAGCCCCACAAGGGAAGAAGCCCAGCAACACAAGCAAACCCTTTTCCCCCGAGTCCCAAGCCGATCCGAACACAGCACACCGATACATATATACGCAACAAAGGAAAGATCGAGAAAACATGTTCACCAAACCCTAACCCAGAGCGCCACCCTCCCCTGGGCGACCCAACTGCCGACGGCGCCGCCGCGCGTGCGGCCACGGCGCGTGGGTGCGCGCACGCACGCGTGAAAACTAAAATCGCAGCGACAGCAAGTGCAGCGGGAACCCAAGTTTGCCGCGATCATTCTTCCTCCACGCTTGATCATTTTCCGATCCAATTACGTAGGTACGAAGCTAACCTATAGCACTTCAATCCGCTTCAAATAGTTTGGATTAATTCGCTTTGTGCGCGACGCAAATCGATTCCCAAAATTGGGAAAAATCTCGATTTCCAGGATATAGAAACTGCCCCATCGTCCAATGTTTACGGTCGATTTGCGACCAGAACATCGCAAACTTTGGAAAACCATTTGAACAGACTTCTAGACAACCTAACCAGCATTAAAACCCTATTTTTAGATTATTTTTATAAGCAGTAGATGCTAAAATAAATCGACTTGAAAATCGAGAAAAACCCGTTTAAAACAGTTTAGAAAATTAGAAAACTCATCCACACGACGTGCGTCCCGCCATTCCGGACGACGTGGTCGCGAACCGAAAGCATCGAAAGCTGCGTAATGGTTTCGTGGTAGTGTGGGTTTTGATGAAATTCAAATTGGTCGAGTGTGCGCGACGAATTTGATGCGTATCCGTCAAAATTCACCGTATCGTGCACTTTGCAAATTCTCCAATTACTTTGTATACGCTCGTCAGATCGAGACAAACTTGTGCCAACAGGACCGTATCATTTTTCGGGTCCTGTATGCCAAGTTTGGTCCAATTCTGAGACAGTTGATAAAATTACCGTTTTGTGGGCCCCACGGTCCCACTCAACGGCGATTTTGTGCACGGCCCGCCGGAATCCAACTCTGGACATACGGTTGGGTTCGTATCGGAAAATCGGATCCGTAGACAAGTAGTTTGACAACTTCAGAAACCGTTGACTCTGGCACGCTTTTCGGTGCAAAGCGGGTCCAACGGTGGACACCCTTTTGCCCGAAATTACTGTTTTGCCCCTGTGTCCAGAATTGGACTTAAGGACAGGCAATCCTAGCTAATTTGACTATTCTAAGAACGTTGGTACTGTTTATTTTAGCATTTGGAGACTTCTGCATGTGTTGATTGATTGTGGCCCTTTGAGTGATATAGTATTATTGGTTTCTCCAGCTAAGGACCTCAGGCAAGTGCACTTTCTGATTGCTTTCCGATTCATAGTAGTCTTTTCATTTTATGTCTATACATATATATTGCTTCTTGTTGACACGCTCGTCAGACGGAGTAGTCGGGAGGGGAAATATCTTAGTAGACATGTGGACTACCCAGAACTATCTCCCGTGTCTTTCGTAATGATAGCAGCTGCACACGACACGTGCAGGGTGCCGGATTTACCCCCTAGCCCACATGTCGAAAAGGATATTTCACACCACCTAGATAGATGTCTTTTATTAGTTTTCCCTTGTTTATTTCTCTATCGTGCTATGTCATCAGTTATCTTCCAGTTTTTATTTCTCATATGCTATTTTCATGTCTTGTTAATTCTATTGTGTTTTGTATTATCGTCAGTTTGTGTACTTGTTCCATTCCTGACTGGAAATCAACATTTTCCAGGTTTAGCCGCTATCACTCTTAGCACTGGGAAGACTTGGGTATGCTGAAGACAACCTAGAAATAGAAAGCAATTGTATCAATTTTATTAATTATAAAATCCTGTATTTTCTTTAATTGTAAATGTTGTAATAATTTAGAAATATGAATGAGCAATAATGTTTATTTTTTAGCATTTATTTTCTTGCGGGCTTGACAGCGTTCTACCGCCGACTCTGCGGCGTAGGCTGGCTTGGACACGTCTCGTATCCGAAAAGCGGGTACGAGTCGTGACAGGTAGAATTACAAAGACAGAATATCACATCGTCTTCAAGCCCATCATAATTGTTGTGTTCTCGACCAGCTGGCGCTTGAGACCTTTGGTGAACGGATCGGCCAGATTTTTCTGACTCCGAACATCAATCACGGTAATGACTCCAGTCTTTATCAGATCATTCACCGCTTTGTGCCTCAATAGCACAGTCCTCTTCTTACTATTAAAGAGATCATTTGATGCCTCCGCTGCAGCTGCCTGGTTGTCGCAGTATATCAGTACCGTCGGAATCTACGCACCAACTACTGGAAGATCATACATGAGCTCCCGAAGCCATTCTGCTTCTTCTGCTGCAGCAGCCAGTGCAAAGAACTCAGATTCCATTGAGGAATGAGAGAGCATTGTCTGCTTCTTCGACTTCCATAATATAACAGCTCCACCCATGGAGAAGATGTATGCTCCTATGTGTCACGCCCCGAGTCGGCAACGTTCGTCCCCGATGTTATTTTGCCGATTCGATCGTCCTCGCTAAGGCGTGATGTCGTACGAGTCTAGAGTTGCACTCGTACAAGGCAAGAACGTTACGTTGAACTGTATTAATAGGCCAAGTTGAAACTTCACAAATCACATCAGAATTCTAAGACGCAGTATAGGAAGATAGAAATGATTTTTATTCATAGCTTGCAACGAAGTGCAAGTCGTAATTACATTGGATGCCGTTGCAGCTACATTGATTGAAAATAGAAAGAAATACACTCGACAAGTTGCCTGAACTACGCTTGCCGTCCCATAAATTGTCCCTTTATACATAAGCCGTCGACTTGAATTGGCTTCAAAATACTTCAGCATAAGAAGAGCTTCAAAATGCCTCTCCGCACTTCAGCTTCAGTTTAGGTTGGAGCGCCCACCGTACCTAGAGAAATTGGGGGAGGGGATTAGCACACTTGCTAAGTGGACGAGACGAACCAACTCGTCTAAACCGACTCTGATTGTTAGGGTAGGCATGCTTTAGAGTTGTCTTTCTATTAGAACTAAATGAATTCAGTTCATATTCGATAGCCATCTTTGAGTAATAAAGTATACAGTATAACATTGCAGTTTATCATATTTCTTACCACGGCCGTGCTCGTCCGTGCATGAAAACAGAGATAATATTTACACCTGCATAAGACAATAGGTGAGCATGCAACTATCTTATATGCGGTCCTTGGTGCTACGCACCACTAGGGACTTAATCGAAGTTGGCATGCGATGCTACCCTTTCAGCCTAGGTTGCAAGCCTTACTGAAGGTCCCGCATGCCTCGCGCCGAAGCACGATAAATTATTCCCCCTAGGACAAATCGGTTCCGATGCCCCGGATACCGTTTCGAGGAAAACGAACTTGTGCACAAGCTGTCCATGACCATGCCTATGTGCGAATAGTTTCATATATACAAACAGTTTTGTATAGCGCGGATAGTATCGAACGATATTATCATTTCTCGCAACTCATGCAAAGATTCATTTTTCCCAAAGCCGTACACCGATTTAGCGTTCCGTGGGTACCAAATTGTCGAGGCATCATAACCCATGACCAACGTTTCACATTATTTTGCAGCACGTGAAATAGTCTATCTTTTTACTAGAACCTTAAATTTTCCGTTTATGTGAGAAACTTGTATTTTTCAGAGTAGATTACTCAAAATTGATACATTTTTCCCGAGTTCTTGACCTTAGTGGATTGGCATGCAATTAACTTGGCATCGTTCGATTTGAATGAATTCGAGCAAGGAATAAGTTTGCGGGACAGAGTAGAAAAGAAGGGTCAAGTCACCCACCGATTACTTTGCTTCGTGCCGGTCGTCCAAGCACTACGCAATGTCAATCCTTAGTTACGCGAGCTCCTGCAATGGCACCAACGCTTTATTAGAATTCCTTCTTTTCTCCTTGCATCGAAATTGTAATTGCATCCATGAAAACGATGCGAAAGCACTTCATCAAGCCCAGTAGCAAAGCTCCAAGAAAACCATACAGCGGTCCGGTCCCGTCGAAGGGACTCTTATAGAGAGCTCACTCGCCGAGACGTAGCCCTCTGCATCTAGGACTTATTCCAACAGAAGTCGTTCCATTAGTTGGATCGATTCTCGTAACTTCCGTCCAAATCGATTTGAATCGACGCCGCAAGGCGTTATCATTTACCAAGCTTAGCGATCGAGTCAGATGGCCATCTAAGTTCTCGGCCGATCTGACTCGGCGCAAGCATATTATGAAGTTTCATCGTCTATCGAAAGCGGGGCGCTACATAATATACCACTAAGAAAAAGTTTCGTCCTGAAACTTAAGAACAAGGGTCTGACCTTAATTTAGACAAACAGCGCAGGGTATTTCTCTTTTATCTCCGCCTCCATCTCCCACGTCGACTCCTCGACTGAATGGTTCCGCCAAAGCACGCGGACCAAGGACATCGACCGATTTCGTAGCACCTACTCCTTGCGGTCCAAAATTTGAATAGGCTCCTCTGAGTAAGACAAGTCAGTATGTAGCTCCAACTGATCGAAGCTAACCATGACTTGGATCGTGCACATATTTTCAAAGTTGTGAAACATGGAAAACATCGTGCACATCAGCTAAGGCAGGAGGTAGTACGATCCGCTAAGCAACCGTTGCAACTCGCTCAATGATCTCGAAGGGGCCTACAAATCTCGGGCTCAACTTGCCTTTAACGTCGAACCGCATCACACCGCGCATGGGTGTTACTTTCAGAAACACATGGTCCCCGACCAAGAACTCTAGCGGTCATCGACGAAGATCTGCGTAGCTCTTTTGTCGACTTTGTGCGATGCGGAGTCTATCTCGAATCAAGCAGACCTTTTCGACGGCCTGCTCCACCAGTTCCGGTCCAAGCACTTGTCGCTCTCCGACTTCGTCCCAGCATATTGGCGAATGACACTTCCTTCCGTAGAGCGCTTCATATGGAGCCATCTGAATGCTCGACTGATAACTGTTGTTATACGCAAACTCCGCAAGCGGCAAATGCGTATCCTAACTAGTCTTTAGGTCGATCGCACACAGAAGCAGCATGTCTTCTAGGATTTGATTTACTTTCTCCGTCTGACCGTCTGTTTGGGGATGGTATATAGAACTAAAGTTTAGTTTCGTCCCCATCGCCGCTTGTAGGCTCGTCCAGAAACGCGATAGGAATCGTCCGTCTCTGTTTGAAATTATTGAGGCCGGCATCCCGTACAGTCGAACAATCTCATCGACGTAGATTTGCGCTAACCGATCGACGCTCCATCCTACTTAATTGCGATGAAGTGAGCCGACTTGGTCAATCTATCAAATGACCCAAATCACAGCATTCCCCCGCGGCGTCTTCGGAAATCCTACAATAAAATCCATCAAGATGTTGTCCACTTCCAC